>CAUYQU010035833.1:0-160674 GCA_963574635.1 Cheracebus regulus
CCAACCCAAATGCCCATCAGCGATAGACTGGACAAAGGAAATGTGGTACATATATATGATGGAATACTATGCAGCCATAAAAAACAATGAGTTCGTGTCCTTTGTAGGGACTTGGATGAATCTGGAAACCATCATTCTCAGCAAACTGACACAAGAACAGAAAGCCAAACACCACATGTTCTCACTCATAGGTGGGTGTTGAACAATGAGAACACGTGGACTCAGGTAGAGGAACATCACACACTGGGGACAGTTGGGGGGGTAGGGGAGAGACATTGGGTGATGGGGAGGGAAGGGAGGGTGGGGAAGGATAACATGGGGAGAAATGACAAATATAGTATGCATCTAAAATTAAATAAATAAATTAAAAAGAAAAAAGAAGAAGAATGCTGCATTCTCTTTCTCAACTGCTCCACCCTTGGAATACTGAAAATGAATTCTAATTCCAGAGGGATTCCTAACAGCTTTCCTGTGCTCCATTTGAGGAGTGAAAAGCTATCCCCTTTTTCACAGAAAATGTGGTGTGACTTAGTTGGAGACAACCTAGTTCCCATATGTGAACTGGAGCTTGTCTTTTCAGCTGTGGATTATCTTGGTAGCCTGGGGAAATGTGTACTGTGGCTGAGCTTTGCTTTCTCCAGGTTGCGTCCTTCTCTTTTCTCACTATATCATTCTTCTTGCTCAGAAATGCAGAGTGGTAGTGAACAAAAAATTAACCTCAACATACATGAGTCATTAAGTTCATTACCTAGTGTGCTATAATTAACTCAGCTACGTTATGCTGAATAATAACACTTTTGGGAGCTACAAAAGCATTTTTTCCCAAAGATCTCTATAACATTTTGCTTTGGTCCTGAGGTTTCTGATAACAACTGATGTTATTGGAGGAAATTCTATGTGTGACTATGCTTGTGCGTGTGCACATGTATGTGTGCAAATGCAGATTTATGGGTGAAATTTGTGGCACAAGAAATATTTTACTACTTTTAAAAGATTGTCTTAAGGAAAAACTACCACTTTTTAAAAAGTTATTTACATATGACCTAACAATTTAAAATATGTTGTGGTATTTTTCTAGTAAAAGTTTAAAAAAAGAAGATATTGATTTTTAGAAACATTTTTGGGGGAACTATATATTCTCTGTAATCAGACAAATGAATGTTAAGTTACATTTAAGAACACTTGCAGTTCCTAAAATATGCATTCTTTATTCAAGTTACATAGTAAACTAATATGAGAATTTGGTCTAAGAAAAAGGAAGGATACATATAGTATTTGCAAATAGTGTAGATACATTGTCTATTTGTGCACATAAGATATTTACATTGTCTGTCTCTCTACCTATCCATCCGTCTGTCTTTGATCTTTTATTTCTGATTGCATGAGACAGATTTCCACCTTTCCTATGAACTACACACTTACTTTTAGGCACAAAACCAATAAAATCTGACCTTAAGGGCAAATGTAGAAATCACAAATCCACTTGTAGCTGTTCCAGTGGAAGCAGGGAATAGAAAATTCACTGAGAATCTTCACCTTGATGAGTACAGAGCAGCTCCACTTTACCATATTCATAACATGACTCATCTTTCCACTCCTCCTGCCTGACAGAAATGTCTTTCTCACTTGATTAATGGCATTACCCTCGTCCCCATTCTCTAAGTTAAAATCCTCAGGGTCATTTCCGTTGCCTCATCTTCTGTTCTTGACAGAGTCTATCAGTCACCTAGGCTTATTATTTTGATTTCTTAAAAATCTCTAAAATGAGTCTTCTCTGCTCCATGCCAAATACAGTTACCTTAATTTAGGCTCTGTATTAGGTAGGGTACAGATAAGCCTCTGTATAGGAGATCCCAAATTCAAGGAGAACTGTGGTCCAGAGAGAGTAAGTGAATCTGCTTCATGAAGTTATTCAAGGACAAGGTTCCTTGTCTGTATTGCTGCATTTTCACCATCCATCTGATCAGAGCTGGCTCATCCATAATGTCCAAGTTCCAGCCTGAAGGGGAAAGAAAAAAAGAGATGGAGAGATTTTGGTTTTCATAGATCTCTTCTGTTTACATATTTGGCCAGAACTTGGTCAGCTGCCTCCAACTAAATACAAACTATGATGGTCTGTGTAACCCCTAGATGAGAGGTATGTGCCACAGGCATTTATTCCATCTAGATAGCTGTACTGAGCTTCATGTCAAGCCTGTTGTACATGTTGAAGATCCAACAGAGAACAAAATAGAGTACTATCTCTCATGACATCTACTGATACAGGAGTTAAGAGATTACTTAGGCAGATAGTGAGGGTATGGGAGTGCTCGGTAAGGTTTTCCTTTTAATAAAAAGCAGTCCCCAAATCATTTTCTTTTCTTACAAAGAGCAGCCTGTAAAATCAGTCTGCAGACATGGACAAGCAAGCTGGAAGTTGTGCCAGAAGGAAAATACTTCCTGGGACTAGGCATGTTCAAAATGGCGGCTCTATCTCCTCTTCTCTTTGTCACCCATACGTACAATTAGGAGCAGACAAGATGCCACAGCCAAGTGGAAAGTGCATTTGCCTAATAAGATTAGGGTGGGCCAACCAGGCTTTCCAGCACACTGTGTAAATGTCACACCTGGGGGAACCAATCTGTGGGCCCTGTGGACATCAGATACTGTGTCCTCAAGCCTGCCTATGAAACCTGCAGTCTGCAGCAGGCTGCCCTTTTCCCCTTCAGAAGCCTCTCTCTTGCAAGACAGACAGAGGCTCTCCTCTCTCCTTTCTTCTGCCTCTTTCCACTCCTTAATCCACTCACACGTAACCCTGCATTAATCTTCTTGGAGTGAGATGACGAACCCCAGGTGTTTACCCCAGACACTGATTCTGTGTCACTACATTTCAATGAGAGAAGGTCTGACAGTATACAAATATAGCAAATACATGGGAAAACAATCATTTGAAACAAGCCATTTTTTAAAAAAAATAAGAAATAAAGAGTGACTTATCCTATGTTAACCAAAAAGTGACTGAAACAGGTCTCAACTGACAGAGGTTGTTTAGATAAAGTTGAGGACATTCCTGGAGGGAAGAAAACACAAGTCACTGGAGTTAACTATGACCTGTGCTTTTTCCAAAGAGGGTTTTGAGAACTTCTGCATTTAAAGGAGAAAGAGTAAGCAGGGGAGTCGGGTGGGGGTGTGGAGAGAGGGTAGGCAGTGAGTTAAATGGTTACATTTTTGTGAGGCTCTAATTAGCCTTTGGTGAATCTGCATTTTACATGTGAAAAGCAGGAGTAGGGGAAAAAGTCAATTACGTATTCCTCTGGCACTCATTAAATCTACATTTTAATAAGATAAAGTAAACTTGTGAAAAGAGAGAGTAGAGGAAAAAGTCAATTCTGCATTTGTCCTGAGGTAGGTGGAAGGATGATTTCTGGTGTTGTACTTGTCCCTTACTTGTGAAAGTAAGTGGGCAATTGACATTGTCATGGTGAGATTTAACACAACTCAATTTTAGGGCATGTTTATAGGGGGAATATATGTATCCTGAAAGATTTAGGAGCTCACAAGAAATTTCCTTATGAGCAATTTGTTAATGAGGCCGTCTGACAGATATGTGGCCTTCCACCATTGTGGGAGCCCGGTTAATGGATGGCGCTGTGACGCAGGGTTGTGAAGCTACAGCTATCTGGGAACAAAAGGGAAAAAGTGTTACATGATTCAGTTCCCATGCTCAACTTTCCCTTTGGCATAGTGAGTTTGGGGTCCTGAGGTCCTATTTTCTTTCACACCTATTATGCAAGCATGTAGAATTGCTTATTGTACTACTTCTAACATGTGTGAACAGAGGAGCAACAGTAAGTGGATAAAGCTGCAATGGTTCTACCCACTATAGCAAATAAATGTACTTACTATGTTGAGTATTATTAATGCTGTAGGGAAACATTAAGTTAAGCAAGGGTATAGAAAATAATGAGGTGCTTTGTTATGTCAGAAGTGTTTGAACCACAGCAACTCCATTTTGATAGGAGCTGGGTAAAATAAGGCTGAGACCTACTAGGCTGCATTCCGAGGAGGCTGAGTCACAGGATGAGATAGGAGGTAGATACAAGATACAGCTCTTAAAGACTTTGCTGATAAAACAGATTGCAGTAAAGAAGCCAGTCAAAACCCACCAAAATCCAAGGTGGTGAGGAGAAAGTGACCTCTAGTTGTCCTCACTGATTACTATACTAAAAGACACTTTCCCCAGCAACGTGAAAGTTTACAAGTGCCTTGGCAACATCAGGAAGTTACCTTATATGGTCTGAAAAGAGGAGGAACCGTCAGTTCTGGGAATTTGCCCGCCCCATTCCCGGAAAACTCATGAATAATCCATTCATTGTTTAGCATATAATCAAAAAGTAGCAATAAGTATAAGCAGCTGAGCGGCCCAAGCTGCTGCTCTGCCTATGGAGTAGTCATTCTTTATTCTTTTATTTTCTTAATACACTTACTTTCACTTTATGGACTCACCCTGAATTCTTGCACGAGATCCAAGAACCTTCTCTCGGGGCCTGAATTGGGACCCGTTTCTGGTAACACTTAGATTATGTGATTAGACAAGATCTTTCTGATGAGATATTTGATGAGAGGCAGAAGAAATTGAGAAAATGTGTCATTCGGATGCCTGGGGCTAAAAGCATCCAAGGCAGAAGGATTGCAGAGGAGCCTGATTGCAGAGGACTTGAGGTGGGGGTGACCTTGGCACATTAAAAAAAGGAGGAGGAAATATGGTGTGTCTGGAGAGAAGGCGGATAGGAGTAGTAGGAAATAGACTTGGAGAGGTGGTTGGGATCAGATTTCTTAAGACCCGGCAGGCCATTGTGCAGACACTGGGTTTAAGTCTGAATGTTTAAGAATAGAAAGACATTAAAGGATTTAAGCAGAGTCATGACATCTAACTGGCTCATGAAATACCGTGTACACTGGGGTGAGAGTAGACAAAATGGAAGCTGTTGGACAGTAAATGTCTGCATGGAAGCTGACAGTAAGGACCTACTATGTGCTGTGCCCTGTGCTAACGACACACTCTTTATAGGCGTTTCCCACTTAAATATTACAGCATATGTTTTTGGGCAAAATGCAAGGTTACTTTTAGATACTTTGCCTACATGAGCTATAATTTCTTCATCTAAAAAATTAATTTTTGCATCAAGAATGCAAAATGATTGCTAGATAGAAGGAACAAATTCTAGTGTCCTAGACTTCTGTAGGATGACTAGTTAACAATGATGTATTAGATAGTTTCAAATAGCTAGAAGAAAGATATTGAATGTTCTCAGCACAAAGAAATGATAAATGCTCGAGATGATGAACATGCTAATTGTCTTGATCTGATTACCATACTTTATATGTATAGAAAATATCACTATGTACCCCCTAAATATGCATAATTACTGTATGCCAATTAGCATTTTTGCTTTACTGAGAACGATTTCTTAATAGGGTCAAAGGAAAGACTGAATGACACCTTATGTAAGAAGGCTAAACAACAGTGCTTAGGCTGTAAATGAAAATATGGACAAAGTATTATACCTTCTTTCTGGGAATGCCCTGTAGGTTATTTTCAAACAAATTTTAGTTTATAATGTTATTGAATATAGCCATCCTGTCTAATGGGAGGCGAAGTATTTTGCTGAGGCACAGAGCTGTAATATGAAAGTCTAGGGTTTGACTTCCAACTGATTTTCTATGTGAAATAAATACACAGAGATTCAGTAGGATGAAACTGAATCTCACAGAATGTAGATGCTGTGAGACAAGCTTAGTTTTATCTGAAGATGTATAGACTGTACATTCAGTCTATACAAGTGAATGTATGTAAGGAACAAGAAAAAGGGAAAAGGAATAGAAAAAAGAGAAGAGAAATTTTAAAAGAAAGAGCTTTTTATGCTAACAGCAGCTTAAAAATGTTTTATGATAGCAAGTAAGATAAATTTCCACATGTAAAGAATGAATAGAACCAAATATGCAAAACTGGAGCCAATTTTCTTCTTTTAAAGCTTTAGCTGCATTTTGTTTTTGTTTTTTACCTTTTCTTTCTTCCATTAAGAGTCTCTGTCCAATGACCAAAGCTTATCTCATTGGGCAGAGTATCAATGAATGGCATCTATCTAGGATTTTCCTTTATACCTGGGTAAAGCCAATAAATGCATCCAATTTAAACTTGTAAAAACTAGTGAATTTGCTAATATTTTTTTAAAGCGGCCTTAAGTTGAATCTTTGGGAATAGATTAATGCTTCTACTACAATGCAAAGATAATCTTATTCAATAGGTCCTCTTTCTATGTATATTTGTTCATTGACATAGAATTGTGATTATTTTAGAATTTGTTTTTTGTCTAGGAGGTGTCACTGATATCTGTTCCTTTCCTCAATTGATAATAAATGTATAGAGGTCAAGAATAGATGCATACTCAGGAGCCATAGTGTTTCAATTCAAGGCTCTGCCAAGTTACTAGTTGAATGACATTCCGCAAGTTACTTAAGCCCAACTCCCTCATCTACAAATTGAGAATAATAATTGTAACTACTTCAAAGAGTCTATGTGAGGATTAACTGAACTCAAGTAATACTTGGAAAGTAATAAGCTCTTAGTAAGTGTTATTTATCATTATAAATAGGAAACACATTAGTATTTTCCTAAACCACTGAGAGGAAGACAAGATTCAATTGGAGTTGAATGTCCTCAAGTTACTTTTTTTTTTTTTTACCATTAATATATACATTTTTCTTTTCTACTTTTTCTACATATGACAGTTTGTGAAAGGCTCAGATATTTCACTAACTTTACACATGCTATCATTTCTGGCTGCTTTCCCACCTTCCTCTCCCTTGGGAAAACTGTGATAGAGTGGATAGGAGGACACTATTCCTAGGGAAAGTCACTCACAATGGTCTTGGCTTAGTGACCAAATTCTAGGCTCCCTGGCAGTTAGAAATCTTGGAGTGGCCCACTTTGATCTCTGGAGAAAGTAGGTGGTGCAGATTTCAAAAGTCTTGGCTGCAAGTGACAGAAACTTAACTCAAAATAGCTTAGGGAAAAATGCGACAATGGATGATTAGATAATGTAACTGAAAACTCCAGTGGTCTATTCATTTATGGCGTGGCTGATCCAGATGCTCAAATGATGTCAGAAATATCTCCTTTTAATTTTTGGCTCTGTTTTCTTCCTGTTTCCTTTGATCTAAGCTAGATTTTTTTTTCCCAGTAGTGATGAGATGGCTACCAGGAGTGCTAGGCTTATATCTTAGGGAAGAAGGTCCATTTTTCACAGGATCTGCCAAAAGTGCCAGGTTACCATTGTGTCTCATTTTCTTGATTTTAGTCAGCTCCCTAGGCCTGAACTATTTACTGTGACCAGAAAGACAAAATGTTTTGATTGGCCAGCCTGTGTTGGGGACAACACAAAAGATGAGGAGAATACCAACGATGCCCTCCTTTCCTTCAAGATGCCTCTTATCTAAGAAAATGCTCACCCATAAAAACTTCCTCCTAAGAGAAGCCCCAGGAATAAGGTGTGCCAGAAGCTCTACGAAGTAAGATCTTGAAGTCATCACCAGCCTGCTGATAGCTGATAAGCCCAATTTGGTGTAATAAACCTCAATCTATGGATTAATAACATAAAGAGCATGAATAGCTAACCATATAAAGAGTGATGATCATATTTACTGCACCCCCTCATGCATTTTGGTGCTCATTTAGGAATCTGAGGCTAGAAACATTATCTAAAAGCATAAACAGTAGACTCAAAAGTGTACTGCCTAGAGCATTGAAATCGACTATAAAACATAAAGACATTGTGACTGTACGAAATGACGCTTTTTACACAAGAATTTTTAACATTTCTTAAGCCTGGGTTCTGTTGGACAAAGTGCAAAGAGAAAAAAAAAAATTCTCACCTTGATGAAGTTTAGGGAAGAACCACAGATCTAGTAAATATCCCATGTGTTAGAAGATTAGGACTCCCTCAGGGGAAGGCTGATTGAGAAAATAAAATATGTGTCATCACAGATAATCCTGAGATGGGAGGGGGCGAGATAGATTCCAGTATAAACAATGTTGTTGAATCCGTCCATCCTGCCTAATGGGAGGGGAAGTATTTTCTGAGGCAGTAAGCACAGAGCTGTCATATGAAAGTCTTAACTCTTCAGTTACTTCAGAGGTTAAGCAGAAATTAGTCATCCTTATAGAAAATACTAACTAAATGGTGCAAAAAAAGGAAAAGAAAAATGGAGAAGTGTGTGCTACATTTTATCCATAGAATTCATAAAAAGAATCAAGTTTTATTAATCCTAATTGGAAAACTCATTTTGTTTCCTATATATTACATTGTCAAGATGACAAATTTTCTCCAGTTTCAACAGATTACATATCACAATTAATTTACTCAGAAGTACTTGTAAACACAGGGTCACCTGCAGACAAGTTTTATCATTTGCAATATTTTAAAGAAAGTATTGAGTAAAACCAAAAGAAACTGATCAATGATAGAGGATTGTAAATATACACAAATTTTTTCCAGACTCCATTATAGCCCATTTTTAAAAATGCAAATTTAGCTCTGTTTTTCTTTTTCTTGAAGTTGAACTAAAGATTTGGCTTTAGCAATCCCTATATCTGTCTTTTAGTTCCATTCACTCTTTCTTCTCAGGAATGATTGAATTCCAGCTTGTGTTTCTCAAGGAGCGAAGCACTTTTTTCTAGATTATTCTACTACTTTTTCCTTATTCCCACCTTCAGCTAAAAGATGTCCAGAGAAATCTAGAAGAATATGAAATGCTCAAAGCATAAAGTTCACAGTACAGTAAATCTGAATCTGCATTTAAAAATGCATTTATCCATGTTTTATTAAATATTCTTTATAAACATATAATTTTAGGTTTATTTATTCTTTTAAGAAATATTTTTGGAGCAGCTAGTCCTTACACTGTGTGCTGCACCTTCAATGCTGAGCAGAACTGACATGGCCCATGCACCCTGCAGACTACATTGAAGTGGGACTATTGAAGGGAGCTTTCCAGGAATGTGAAAGCTATGGCTTCAACATATGAAAAAAAGGAGGGGAAATCAATGCAACATAATATGAATTAGATTCACAATTTGATAACATCATGACCAGAATTCTTATAGGAAGGACGTTCAAAGAAATTAGCCTATGGATGGATGAAGAAGATTTACAAAAATATGTTAGGTAGGGTGAACCATTTGATAGAAAAAAAAAGTTTTGGTTATAGCACAGGTTTTATATCAGGAATCGGTGCAACACCAAGTAGGCTAGTGGCCAAAAGCACCAACTTTGATACGAGTCAGTAAATGTTAAGTATTAGGTTGTTGCAAAAGTAATTCTGATTTTCACCATTAAAAGGAAGGGTAGAAACAACAATTACGGCTGCACCAGCCTAATATTAGTAGCAGTAGAAATAGGAGGAGAAAAGAGATATTGAACAATATTCATAGAGCCATATCAGAGAGCAAAATGGGTGAAAATAAATTCGTGCATAATCCTATAGTTCTGTGGTCTCCAAAATCAAGTGTGAGATAATTCATTGGCATGTTTAGGATGAGATTACTAGAACATCTCTTTATATATATATAAAAGAAAAACATTAAACTTTTTCCAGTATTTGATATCAATTGATAATAGCACATATGTATAAATGATAAAAGAATGAATAAATCAATACACTGATGGTACATACTCTCTAATTTTTTATAAAGTGTATAATTTTAAACAATGAAAACTATTGCCTCTATTAATAGCATAGGAGAGTGGGGATAGGGCTGAAATCTTTTTTTCTGTAATTTCATAAACTGAACCTAGGTAGTAATTCTGAGATTATATGCTTTACTTGATTAGACTTCTTCCTTTTTTTTTTGTAATTAAATGTCACACAAAGCCCAACACAATTTTACCCAGCACACAGAGATTAATAATGCTCACAGTCTGTTATTAGCATGGTTTCACATCTTCAGTAATTTAAATTTACTAACTTACAAGATGCACAACGTCATTTAAGAAAATGAAAGAGAATTATATATTGCACTGATACAGAAATTCATAGTATGTTTTTAAGACACTGTTCCATAATTCAAATAATTGAGACAGATCCAAAGATGCAGCTATATCTTCATTTATCAACCATCATTAGTGCCCGCATTTCCTCAAAGATAACTTACTTCTGCTTTTTAGAAAGACATAAAAGCATAGAGAAAGGACAATATATTAAAGTATCTCAAAGTCCATGAAACCACTCTCCAGAATTAACTCTTGTTAATATTGTTATATTTGATTTGTCTGTCTTAAAAGAATCAAATCATTGGAAATAGAAAGCAAATCCTTCTATCTCTCATCCCAGTCACATTCCTGTTGCCTTCCTCCATCTACCCAGAGTCACCAGCTACCATGAATTTAGTTTATACGTCTCCATCCTACTTTTATATAAAAATACATATACATATGACATAGCGTTTTTTGGATTAAAAAATATATATGTAATTGTACTATAGCATACATAGCCTATAACTTTCTTTGTTCATTTTGTATTATGTTTTTAATATCTGCTAACAGACATTTAAAGAGATCTGGACCAAAAGTCTAGCACATGAAAATATTTAGATTGTTCCCTGTTGATGGAATTAGATCATTTACAACTCTCACTACTAAAAATAATTCAGCAATGAAAAACTTCCTGTACAACTCCAGGTAAGGTTTTTTCAGGAAGTTTATAGGTATAACTTGTAGATTGAGAGTACACATAACTCTAGATTTTGCTAGTTCACAGTTTCTTCTAAACCGTTCCCACAGTGGTTAAGCCAATTTATATTTCCAGCAGCAATGATGGGAATTCCAATTTCCCTGGATTTCCATCAATACTTGATATCATTTTTTAAATTAATTTTTCAGTAAAATAGCTCTCATTCTTACTAGCATTTTTGAATATTAATGAAGTTGAGTATCTTCTCAAATATTTATTAGCCATTTCTTTATTTTTACTTTTCTGAATTATCTATTCCTTTGGCTATATTTTATTGAAAGATTGCTTTTGTGAAGTTTAAAACCATATATCAAAGATATCTACTGTATATTTTTAGTATACATCAAAGATCTCTAGATGTATAGATTTTTAGCAAAGCAATTAGATATATAAATAATAAGATTATATATATTTAATAATATATGATGTATGATATATGCCCCAAGTATATTGATGTGTCTATACATATGCATGCTTAAGTAATGAATATGCATACATATGTACGTATAAACATGTATATATATATAAATACATATATATACCTGTGTATATACATGCATATTGGTGTGTATATATACATATTCTTGCATATACAATGCATATGTATATATAAACATGCATATATATAAACACACAAGTATAACATACACATGTGTACATACATGTATACATAAACACTCCAACTCTTGCAGTATGACTCTTTTAACTTTGCTCTTGGCTTTACTTCTTATAGTCACAAACTTTTTTCCTCTTTATTCTTTTGCCATGGCTTAGTTAAGATAGGCAACTTAGTTTTCATGTATCATTCATGATGGGTCTGGTGAGTTAGTCTCAGGGAGTGAGCTGTCAAATGAATACCTTCCATGGCTGACTTTATATTAGAACAAGTGTCCTAAGCCTTCTTTATGACATATTCACCTTGAGACTACATCTTTTTTATGTGAACATTCCCTCAGGCATGACAGATAAGTTCAGGAACTCCCTAAAGACAGCTCAGTTTAATGTCATATTATTTTGCCTAACCCCTCTTTGTATATTTGTCAGGAGCACACCTTCGTTAAGCTTCCCTTGGGTTAGGCAGAATTTATTAATTTAAAATTAAGTCATGGTTGGAATTTCTTTTTTTTTTAAACAAATGCTGAAAATAGGTCCCCAATCTCTGCTAGATGGAAGGTTTCTGTTGAGAAGTCGGCTGGTAGCCCTATGGGGTTACCTTTGTTCCCTTTGTATATGATCTGACATTTTTCTTTAGCTGCCTTTAAGATTTTTTTCTTTAGCTTTGACCTTGAACAGTCTGATGATTATATGCCTTGGTGCTGTTAATTTTATACAATATCTCACAGGTGTTTTCTTCATTTCTTATATATGAATATTTACCTCTCTAGCAAGATTAGGGAAGTTTTCTTGAATTATTCCCTCAGATATGTTTTCCTGGTTGTTTACTTTCCCTCCATCTCACTAAGGAATACCAGTAATTTGTAAATTTAGCTATATTATCTAACTCCATATTTCTCAAGGACTTTGTTCATTTTAAAAGTTCATTTTTCTTTATTTTTGTCTGACTGGGTTAGCTCAAAAGACTGGTTTTTAAGCTCTGAAGTTCTGTGAAGTATCTTTTTATATAATGACTGGCCATATGTACATCTTCTTTGCTGACATGTCTATTCAGGTGTTCTGCCTGTTTAGACAAAATTATTTTTGAACAATTTTCCCTAGTTTTGTTGTGATAAAATTGACAAATAAAGATTGTACATATTTAAGGCATAAGACATATTTAAGGCATTCTGATATATGTACATATTGTGTGATTAACACAATAAAGCTAATTAACAGATTGATCTCCTCACCTAGTTAGTATTTCTTGTGTGTGGTAAGCACATTAAGATCTACTCTATTGGCATATTTTAAATATATAATACTTTGTTATCAACTATAGTTGCCATACTATACATTTGATCTCCAGGACTTATTCATCTTATAACTGAAAGTGCGTACCCTTTGACCAAAATCCCCCTGTTTTTCCCATACCCAGCTTCTGACAACCACTATTCTGAACTGTTTTCATGAGTTTGACTCTTTAGATTCAACATGTTGTTCCGGGATCTTTGGGATGTCAATTTGCTTCCTGGAAACCTCTGTGGCTGGTGGCACCTTTACCTGAGTTCTTGTCCTACATCCAGGAAGAATGAGGTATGCAGACAATTGAAGGGTGAAGAAGACGAAGAGGAACTCTATTTAGTGTTAAAACAGCTCAGAGGAGACCTGCAGTGGGTAGCTTCTCTCTGTAGGCAGGTTGTCCAGTTGAGTGTTCAGCTAGCAGCAGAGGGGAGGCCCTGGAGAGGGTGGTTTCTCTCTGTAGCAGGTTGTTCAGACATCTCTGCAGGTCTCTGAAGCTCTCAGCAGAGAGTGTGGCTCCTCTATGCTGCTAGTTCTTCTGCTGTTTGCTGCTATCAGCAGAGATGAGAGGATAGCTCCTCTCTGCAGCTGGTCCTCCCATCCCATCAGTCATCTCTCTATTCTCTCTGTCCTCTGCCCTGCTCTGGCCGTCCTCCTCTGCTCTGGTTGTACCCTGGGCTTTCATGGACTTCTGAGGGGAGGAAGTGCCTGTGGATTTGTCCATTGGTGGCCACTGGTGGGCTGGAAGAGAAACCATGAATCCCCACTCAGGTTTGTGGGACTGGCAGCCCAGTTCCTGGCCTTCAGGCCCTCCCTGGCTTGAAGGTGAGGCCTTACTGGGGACCCACCCCACCATTAAGTATGATGCTAGCTAAAATTTCTTTTAGATGTTCTTTTACACAGATAAGTAAGTCCTGGTATATTCCTAGTTTATTGAGAATTTTTATCATGAATGGTTTTTGGGGTTTTGTCAAAGGCTTTTTCTACACCTATTGATACAATTATGTGTATTTTCTTCTTTAGCCTATTGATGTGATATAATGTGATTTTTAACGGTCAAATTGGCCTTGTGCACCTGGTTTAAATCCCATTGGTTTGTGGTGTGCAATTCTTTTTTTTTTTTTTTTTTTAGTAGTTACACTTTTTTTAATGTAAATTGGCTTCTTAAAAAGTTCAAGGTTACATGTGCAGGGTGTATACTTTTGTTACACAGGTAAACATGTGCCATGATGGTTTGCTGCATAGATTACCTCATCACCCAGGTATTAAGCCTGACATCCACTAGCTATTCTTCCTGATTGTCTTCCTTCTACCACTCCCTCCCCTCCAGCAGGCCCCAGTGTGTGTGTGTTGTTCCCTCCACCCCCATGTCCTTGTGTCCTCATCATTTAGCTCCCACTTGTAAGTGAGAACATATCATATTTGGTTTCTGTTCTTACATTAGTTTACTAAGGGTAATGGCCTACAGCTCCATCCATGTCCTCTGGACATGATCTCATTTCTTTCCATGGCTGCATAGTATTCCATTGTGTATATGTACCACATATTCTTTATCCAGTCTATCATTGATGGGCATTTAGGTTGATTCCATGTCTTTCCTATTATGAATAGTGCTACAATTAACATACAAATGCATGCATCTTTATAATAGAAAGATGTATATTCCTTTGGGTATATAGCCAGTAATGGGATTGCTAGGTCTAATTGTATTTCTTCCTTTAGGTTTTTGAGGAATCGACACACTGTCTTCCATAATGATTGAATTAATTTACACTCTCGGGAACAGTGTAGAAGTATTGCTTTTTCTCCACAATCTTATCAGCATCTGTTATTTTTTGACTTTTTAGTAATAGCCACTCTGACTGGTGTTAGATGATATCTCACTGTGGTTTTGATTTGCATTTCTCTAATGATCAGTGATGAAATAAACTCAAGATGGATTAAAGAGTTAAATGTAAAACCCAAAACTATAAAAACCCTAGAAGAAAACCCAGGCAGTACTATGCAGGACATAGGCATGGACAAAGATTTCATGATGAAGGCAACAAAAGCAAACATTGACAAATGGTATCTAATTACAGTAAAGAGCTTCCGCACAGTCAAAGAGACTAACAGAGCAAACAGACAACCTATAGAATGGGAGAAAGTTTTTGCATCTATGCATCTGAGAAAGGTCTAAAATCCAGCATCTATTAGGAACTTAACAAATTTAGAAAAAAAACAATCCATTAAAAGGTAGGCAAAGAACATGAACAGACACTTCTCAAAAGAAGACATATATGCAGCCAATGAACATATAATTCTTTTTATACATTGCTGGATATGATTTCTAAGTATTTTTTCTGAGAGTTTTTGCATTTATGTTCATGACAAATATATTGGTCTAGTTTTCATGTAACATCTTTGCCTGGTTATGGTATTACGGTAATGTTGGAATTACTAAATGAGTTAATAAGTATTCCCTCTAATTGTGTCTTCTGAAACACATGGTAGAAAATTGGCATAATTTCTTCCTTAAATGTTTGGTAGAATCACCAATGAACTCATCTAGGTTTGATGCTTTCTGCTTTGGAAGGTTGTTAATTGCTGATTTAATTTCTAATAGATATTGGCCTCTTCAAATTACCTGTTTCTTTTTTGTGAGTTTTAGCAGACTGTGTATGTCAAGGAATTGATTTATTTCATCTAGGTTATCAAATCTAAGGGCATGAAGTTCTTTATAGTATTATTTTATTGTTCTTTTAATGTCCATGGGATCTGCAGTGCAGTGATGCCTGCTTTTTCTTTTCTGATATTAGTAATTTGTGCCATCTCTCTTTTTGTCTTAGTTTGCCTACTTAAAAAAGTCTTATATTTTTTATTGATCTTTTTAAAGAACCAGATTGTGGTTCTATTGAATTCTGTACTGATTTCTTGTTTTCAGTTTCACGGATTTCTGCTCTAATTGCTATTATTTCTTTTTCTGCTAACTTTGAATTTAATTTGCTTTTTTTTCTAGCTTCTTAATCTGGTAGCTTAGATAACTGATTTTAGATCTTTCTTCTTTTCTAATATATGTATTTAATGCTATAAATTTTTCTATGAGCACCACTTTTGCTGCATCTCATAGATTTTGATAGTTTGTATTTTCAGTTTTATTTAGCTTAAAACATTCTTTCTTGTTTCTCTTGATATTTGTTCTTTGACCTTTATATTATTTAGAAATGTGTTGTTGAATGTCTAAGTATTTTGGGATTTTTCAGCTCTCTTTCTGTTACTGATTTCTAGTTTAATTCCACTGTGGCCTAAGGGCATACATTGTAAGATTTATATTCTTTTAAATTTATTAAGATATGTTTTATGGTCCAGAATGTGATAATTTAGGTATAGTTTAGGACTACATTTTGAATAACACTACTAGAGAGTTCTCTTCATAATGATTTACCTACTTCTCTTAGTCTATTTTCTGTTACTTACAACAGCATACCTGAAATGGGGTAGTTTGTTTTTAAAAATAAATTTATTTCTTATAGTTATGAAGGCTGAGAAGTCTACGGTCAAGGGCCCACATCTGGTAAGAGCTTTCTTGCTGGTTGGGACTTCGCCAAGTCCTGAGGTAGTGCAGGACATCACCTGGCAACAGGGCGGACTGTACTCACTCAGGTCTCTCTTCCTCTTCCTGTAAAGCTCCAGTCCCAATCTGGTAATAACCCATTAAGCTATTAACTCATTCATGAAAACAGAGCCCTCATGACCAATCACTTCTTAAAGGTCCCACCTCTCAATACTGCCACATCAGGTATCAAATTTCAACAGTTTTGGAGATGATAAATATTCAAGCTATAGCAATACCATATAGGGTAACTTGGAAACATCATTATTCCCCAATAAGTCTCAATCATTTTTTTCCCACATTTACTATGTCTCTTTCTATATCTGGGTGATGAAGTATACCAACTGTCAAGCTAACCACTGAAAAAAAACCAATAAACAGTTATTTTTGTTAAGAGGGTAGATTTTAAGTGTCCTTACCATAAAAAGAAAAAAATTAAAGAAAAGTGAGCTATGTGAGCTAACAGGTATGTTCATTAGCTTGGTTTTGGGGATAACTTCACAAGGTATAACGTTTCAAAACATCCAGCTGTACACTTTAAGTACACACATATTGTGTCAATTATTTCTCAATAAAGCTGAAGAAAAAGAATTATATAAACAAAATATTATCTTTAGTACCTCCATCTGTATTGAATTTCTATCAGTATTGTGAACAAACTCTGAAGTGCTTGAGGCAAAGCTTACATGCTGTTCTTTGTTAAGAGACTTAATCTCAAAGACAATGCATGGGGACAAAAGGATTGAGGATAGGGAGAAAGGAGAGCCAATGGTGTGGTTGTATCATGGAGCTGGCTGCTCCTCTGAATTAAGCAGGAGAGTTGGTGCAATCAGATTACCCTGGATAAAATTGGTGGTAATAGAGAGGTTTGCTACATGGAGACAGAGAGAGCAGAATCCTTTGACCTCAGCAGTTTGGGGCTCTAGTATGCTATGCCAATTCCATACGGACTTTGGCATCAATGTGATGAAGCTCAAAGAACAGAAACTCTGGCCAGGAGTGGTGGCTCACTCCTGTAATTTTGGCTATTTGGGAGGCCGAGGTGGGTGGATCACTGGAGGCCAGGAGCTCAAGACCAGCCTGGGCAACATGGTGAAACCCCCTTCTCTACTAAAAATACAAAAAAATTGAGCTGGGGCTGGCGATGCACCCTTGTGGTCCCAGCTCCTTGTGGGCTGAGGCAGGAGAAACTCTTGAAACTGGGAGGCGGAGGTTACAGTGAGCTCACATCGTGCCACTGCATTCCAGCCTAGGTGACAGAGCAAGACTTCATCTCAAAACAACAACAAAATAACAACAAAAACGGAACAGAGAATCATCAAGTTGCCTAAGGTGGCATGGCAGCCCCATCCTGGATTAGATCTTCAACATCTACAAATATTTACTAACTTTACCACATTTTTTATTTAATATAATCAGGACACAACTCATAAATTTTAAATGCTTTTAATTACAGGAAATTGAAAGGTCTAAAATAAAAAGGAATAATGCACTCTTATATAGCTATCACTAATGTTCCCTGCCCAACACATGGCAATATTGTTTACATAATTAGCATATCCTTTGCTTATTTATCATGAGTCAGAATTAGAATGTGACCAGGAACATAACAATCTTGATCTGATAGGGGTAGATCAAGCAAACTCATCAATTTAGATGAACCCTAGAAAGTTTGGTATATTACCAACAAGTTTATCATGATACTATTTACTTGTAGTTTTTTTTCATATTACTTAATTTTCATAGCCCTAGAGGAAGAATCTTCCTCTACAAGTCATTTTTGGAGAAGTACCTTAATTTAGCTACTTAGCTTGTTTACCAAGTTAAGTATATAAATGGAAACTAGATGGCTTTTTAAGGATATCTAATCTATAAATCTCATATAACAGTGACTCACGTGTAAATAACACCCAATGTCTTTGATGGATTAGTGTTACGTACACCAGCACTATTTAATTGAAGAGAATAAAACCTAATTCTAGATAAGGAAATTTATTGTCCAGGGTGCTCTGAATTTAATATCTGTGCTTTAGACCTGACCTGTGCAGGCTAGTTACTGAATAATTAAGAAGAACGCTATTCACCAGTCCAGACTCCAGGACTCTGGTTTTCAGTAACCAACTGCTAATGAAACCCCTGAGAATTCCCACAGCGCAGAGAAAACAAACGTTATACGATTATGCTAGGCATTTCTCACTTCCTTTATAGTAATACACCATCCAATTAACAATCTGGTGGGCCTAGGGATTCATAAAATTTTTAATAGAACCTTTAGGCTTTCTCAAGCGAACTGTTGGGATTAAATATAAAAGGAAACAAGATCATTAGATGAAAAACGATACTATAAATATTTAATTTCTTGGCTTGGAATAGGATACCAAGTTTCAGTTCATGGCATCTGTTCATAGAATCAAGAAAGACCTCCAGAGGTCATTGAGTCCAGACCTCGCCTCTGGGAAAACTGTGCCCAGGACATCCTAGTAAATAGCTGGATCCTGTTTCCCAAAAATCAATGGGAAGGAGCAACCTCACCTTTCCTTCGTCTTTCCACTGGAAAGACTCAAGATATGACAGCATCTAAAAGTCTCCCTTATTCACAATTGACTTGAAATCTCATAGAAAGTCTTTGTACCTCCATTCCATAAGAAGAACAGTATCTCCTCCCTGGGGTTTCCTATCAATGTACTTTGGAAAGATAGTAACTTAAAAATAAATGTTTTAGCCAAATGCAAGAGCACATACCCTGCTCACAAACAGAGCAGGGCATTACACAGTGATACAGTTTGACAGGCAACGTATCCTTGAACTTTTTCCTTTCAGGCCATTTTATATTATCTGACATTTCACCAGATCATGCTAGTGATTAACTACCTTCAGTGTCAGCATGGATCAAAGTCTTCTTTACTTGATAAAAGTCTTCTTTACTTCATAGTTAGATCTTCAGAATAGCTAAGATAGACTTTCAGAGAAGTGTTTGGAAAGCATTTGACACTTTCCTGGTCATCAAAAAGCAATCAGCAAAAATACAAGGTAAGGAATTAATAAGCTGGAAGAGAATCTGGCCAGCGATCTTATTTTACAATGTGTAGACGAGTGAAGCTTAAAAATAATAATACTGTGTAGGAGTTTGGGGATCTATATTATATTTGGCACTAGAAAGAGGGAAGTATTCTACAGTGATTAGGATCTATCTTAATATTACAATCAGCCAATTTAGAATACTATATGAGTGTGGCAAAAAAATAATAATAAAACCAGTTTAATAAAGTCAAGTCTTCCTGAACAAATGAGCATCATTTTGGTATTAAATTTGGTCAGTTCACACAATATCATGCTTTTTTTCAACTTCTAAAGAATAATTTCAGAGTTGAATGGAGGCGTTAATTATCTTTATTGAAACATCATGTCCTAACTTGTTAATATTCCTAAAAGGTTATCCCTGAGATAAAGTGTTGGCTGTCTGTAGGAATGCTTCCTGCTGAGGACACAGAAGTGTCTACTGCAGAAGACATATTTGGTGCACATCTATCTTGTTTTATGAAATAGATGTTTTTACAGAATAAATCTGTCAGATTGTATAAATCATGTATGTGAAAGTAATAGAGATGCTTGCTTCTATCATTTTTCTGTTACCTATCATCTGTGTATATATGAATCTATATGTCTATCATTTATGTTATTATTATCTCTACTTATCAATCAATCAAGACCTATTTACCTAAGATTCTTACCATGAGTTCCTCAAGAAAATATAAATGATTGCTGTTAAGTCTATATTTTAAGTAGACGGTTTAATACATTGAATTTCCTTAAGCAATGCACAGCAAAAAGGCTTTGTTCATGGGCTGAAAAGTCTTCCCTCATGCATAAGGAAAGTAGGTAGAGGCCTTTGGTGGTGAGTCCCAGTAACTGCTGATAAAACTAAGACAGCTTATCATACAGAGTTCCAAATTCCTAGGAAGGTAACAGAAAAAAATGACAGGTGGCCTAGTGCCACTTTATTGAAGCAATTACTACAAAGCAACCCCTTCAACTCCAAAATGAGAAATAAATAAAACATGGTTGGATTTTGTCATAGCACAGAGCCTACATTCATTGCTAGAAAATAAAAATTTGAGTATATGAATTTTACTTGCTAAAATGAAGGGAAATAATATAGCAATTAAGAAGCACATTGGAATCCTTAGAAAAGGAAATACATACAGTATACTTGACCTGCTATGTGATATTATTTTTTTTCTTAGACAACATTTCTGTACCTTGTTTATGTCAAATTCAAGCCAGTCCATGGGGCTAGATATCATCCAAAGAAAACTCCTCAGAGAAAAGGCTAGGGTTACATGAGGCATATGGATGTTTTCTTTTTTTCCTTAGCATTCAGGAATGCAACTTACATCTGTGAAGAGATGAGGCTGTCATCCAAGGGACCTGAAGCTGACCTCTTCTATTTGAAGAGATGCAGAACATGAGAGTAGGGAGTAATGATTTCCCTTATGTTGTCACCTCTGTGAACTGGTTCTCTAATGATGGGTGTATTTAAAGTGATTCTGCCAATGATACCCAAGGGCCTGGCCTCTGAGAAGATTTAGCCAGCTGCTGGGAGCAAGTGAGTTTTAAGAACACAAAATCTTCCTTTTCCCTGTGGGACCAGCCTGCCATTCTGTCTGAACCCTGTCTACCCAAATGCTCTGATCTTTGCCACCGTCTCATGAGCATTCTCTGAACACTATTGTGCTTTCCTGGGACTTGAACATCTCTGAGTGCCTGACTTTTCTTCTTTTAAAATGTTAAGACCTTGAAAACTTTATCTTGACAAATTTTAAACACAGAGAACAGTGCCCAAAACTGAATTAATAATTGTTAAAATTTTGTCATGTTTGCTCTAGTCTTGTTTTTTAATCTAAGTAATATATCATTAATGATTTTAAAAAGTCTCTGTTGACTTCTACTTATCTCATGCCCTCTTTCTAATATTGGGTACAATCTTCCAGTAAATGCCTTACAATTCCAGTTTTTATAAATGTTAGAAATGTTGTATTCCTGGAAATTCAGGGCAAATTTATTTTAAATCACTTATAATCTCATTTATTGATCTTCTTTAAGTTGTATTCTTAATCTTAAATCATGTACAGTGAACACGTTCTAAGGGCTGATCTTAGCCTCAGAACATTAAGCAATCCTGCAGCAAGACTCCCTTACTCAGTGATTAGTAACTCAATTTTTAAAATTATTATTTTTTATTATTTATTCATTTATTATTATACTTCAAGTTCTAGGATACATGTGCAGAACTTGCAGGTTTGTTACATAGGTATACATGTGCTGCATCCATCATCCCGTCATCTACATTGGATATTTCTCCTAATGTTATCCCTCCCCCATCCCCCCATCCCCTGCTCTCCCTCCCTTAGTGCCCCCACCCCCCAACAGGCCCCAGTGTGTGATGTTCCCCTCCCTGTGTCCATGTGTTCTCATTGTTCAACACGCACTTATGACTGAGAATATGAGGTGTTTGGTTTTCTGTTGTCAGTTTGCTGAGAATGATGGTTTTCAGCTTCATCCACATCCCTGCAAAGGACATGAAGTCATCCTTTTTATGGCTACATAGTATTCCATGGTGTATAAGTGCCACATTTTCTTTATCCAGTCTATCTTTAATGGGCATGTGAGTTGGTTCCAAGTCTTTGCTATTGTGAACAGTGCCACAATAAACATATGTGTACATGTGTCTTTATAGTTGAATCTTTTATAATTCTTTGTATATATACCTAGTAATTTAACTGCTTTTCATGAATGAGTTTCTTGTTGACAGGAAAGGTTATGTGTGATTTTATATATACATTTGAGACAGGATCTGGCTGTGTCATCCAGGCTGGAGTGCGGTGGCACAGTGGCATGATCATGGCTCAGTGCAACCTCTGCCTGCTGGGCCAAGTCCATCTCAGCCTCTCGAGTAGCTGGGACTACAGGTGCATACCCAACTAACTTTTGTCTTTTTGATAGAGATGAGGTTTCACCATGTTATCCAGGCTGGTCTTGAACTCCTGTGCTCAAGTGATCCACCCATCTCAGCCTTCCAAAGTGTTGGGATTACATGCATGAGTGTACCCGGCCAATAATATTATTAATAATAACATTAATAACAGTAACCATTTGCTGAACATATGCCTTTTTTAGACATTATTATAAACACTTTACATCCATTATTTCATCGAAGTCTTACTAATTCTGGAGGCATTGGATTATGTCAGTTTTACTGTTGAAATACAAAACTTGAGGGCTGGGGGCTTACACCTGTAATCCCAGCACCTTGGGACCCCAAGACAAGTGGATAACTTGAGGCCAGGGGTTCAAGACCAGCCTGGCCAACAAGATGAAACCCTGTTTCCACTAAAAATACAAAAAGTAGCCAGATGTAGTGATAGGCACCTGTAATCCCAGCTAGTTGGGAGGCTGAGGCAGGATAATTACTTAAACCCAGAAGGTGGAAGTTGCAGTGAGCCATGATCATACCACTGCACTCCGGTCTTGGCAACAGAGCAATACTGCATCTCAAAACCAAAAAAAAAAAAGAAAGAAATAAAGAAAAAGGAAACGTTTACCCAAATAATGCATTTTTTGGAAGGTAAAATATTATTTTATAAATATTTTACGAGAAGCCTACTTTTATTTATTTATTTATTTATTTTGAGATAGAGTCTGGCTCTGTCGCCAGGCTGGAGTGCAGTGGTGCGATCTCGGCACACTGCAACCTCTGCTTCCCAGGTTCAAGCAATTCCCTGCCTCAGCCTCCTGAGTAACTGGGACTGTAGGTGTGCCCCACCACGCCCAGCTAATTTTTGTATTTTTAGTAGAGACAGGGTTTCATCATGTTAGCCAGGATAGTCTCCATCTCCTGAACTCGTGATTCACCCACCTCAGCCTCCCAAAATGCTGGGATTACAGACGTGAGCCACTGCGCCCGGCCACCTACTTTTATTTTCTTTCTAAAATAAGGTTGTCACTACTTGTTGATTACCCACTTGTATCAGATGTGCACCTTAATGCTCATCCTCACTGCAGGACTGTAAGGTCGGTGTTATTAAACCTATTTATAGAGGAAGAAAATCAAGACTCAGAGAGGTAAATGCATGTTGCTCAAGGTCACTCAGATAATAATGGGGAGAGGTCAGATATAGGCCTAGGCGTATTGTCTCCAAATTCCATTTGTTATCTTTGACTATAATGTACAATAAGAATCCCAGAGCTGTGCTTTCCAAATAGAAGAATTAATATAGCAAGATAAATTTATTTTATTATTTGCCTTTCCTCTGGTGTTATCATACACATCCTAAGTGGAGTCTATTAACTTTGATAAATGCTTTTGTGTGCACAGAGATTTTCCACTCAAGATCTATTTTCAAACATATTTAACATGAGGAGAAGAAAAAAAGAATGAACAACAGTTCGGCCAACATTCTTGTAATGTGTTAATAATAATCTCTTCTCAGACAGATGCCCTAAAAGTTCATTGCTAGAGATAGACACTTAGATTAACATTTCTTTCTCAGGATTAAAATAAAAAATGACAAATGTGCTTGGCTATGCAACCTAAAACTGAGAAAAGTCTACAAAAAAAGCTATGATCTCATTAAAGAACAAAATTAACCAGTTGTTTTCAAGATCTTAAGGGTGCATATATTGTACATTCCTAATATTTTCATTTCCCACCTACAGCATTCAAAAATTAACAAATAAGAAATGTTAAAACAATTTTAAGTATTCAGGTCAATTTTATGGTCAGAGACATATTTTCAGTGTCTGGTAATACATAAAACCTTGGCTATTATGGGTTTCAGCCCATCCTAATGTCTGACTTTTCAGGACCTCTTGGGGAAAGAATTAAATGTCAGTGCTTCATAAAGGTTGAATCCAGAGAAAATGAAATGTATTTGACTGTTTTTAAGGCCATAGGAATAATGCACCATAATCTATAGCTTGTGAAGACTCTAGTATGCCCATTTGATATTATATGGAATTTCATTTCAGCTGAAGAAGAAAACTTAGCTTTATTTTTGTTAGGAAAAACTATTATAAAAGTTATCAAATAATTTAAAGATGTGCTTGGTTACTTTCCAAGTTGGGTAGAGGGAACTGTGCTGAACTCCTCAGAAAAAGTACAGAGACTCAGAGAATGTACGGAGTACTTAGAAGGAGATCCTAGTTGAGGCAGAGTGGGGAGGGTGCCTGTATTAAACTACATAGGAATTATGTTATGTTGCCAAGGAGTGAGATGACAGAGTCATTCTCACATATTTTCACATGTACAATATATCAAATTAGGTATGGAAATCACTAAGCGTCTACCCTTGCTTCCAGCAGGTCTTTTTACAAAGGTTACCTCTGTAGAGATAGTATCTGTAAATACTGCTTGAAAATTGTGAGTCCTGCCATCCCCAGCACTTCCCACTTCCTTTCTCTGCAGTTTATGTATTCATACATGTAATGCATATAATAATACATATCAGCATCTGCTAAGTTATATATTTTATCTATGTGTTTATTTTTGTCCTGTCTTACTAGAATATGTTTCCAGAAGACAAAGATTAGTGGCCACTATGTTCACCACTGTCTCTCCAGTACCTAGGAGAATACCTGACACACAGTAGGTTCTTAATAAAGAGTTGTTGAATGAATGAATGAAAAATACGTAAAAAGGGGTCACATTTAACCGTTTATTTTATGAGGCTATTAACACCGCTATACATAATTTCTTTTGGCTAGGGGTACTACAGTACATCTCATGTTATGAGGCTAACACAATCTTGGTAAAAAAAAACATTTTAACCTTCAGCATTCAAAAAAAAAAAATTTAACATGTCTCATGTAAATAGATGCAAAATCTCCAGTAAAATATTAACACACTAGGCTGCGTGCAGTGGCTGATGTCTGTATTCCCAGCACTTTGGGAGCCTGAGGTGAGAAGATGGTTTGAGACCAGCCTGGGCAACATAGTGAGACCTCTCTCCTCCATCTCTACAAAAAAATGTAAAAATCAGCTGGACATGGTGGTGTGCACTTGTGGTCCCAGCTACTCAGGAAGCTGAGACAGGAGGATTACTTGAGCCCAGAAGATTGAGACTACAGTGAGCTGTGATCATGTCACTGCACTACAGCCTGGGTAACAGAGACCTTGTCTTTATAAAAATTAAAAAAATTAATGCACCCACATTAGTAATTAATTTTTAAAAAGATTAGCCATCAGTATCAAGGTAGATTTTATCCAAAGAATACCGGATGAATTAGTAGATTAGGACAGAAAAATTGTATGTCCATCTGGGTAGATGCAGAAAAGGTTTGATATAAATCAACATTTATTCACGATTTAAAATCAGATGCAGTGTGGGTAAAAAAAGAATTTCCCCTAACACAGTGTCTTCATAAGCATGTAGCAAACATTATAATTAACAATGAAATATTGTAAGCATTTTGTTTAACATCAGACATAAAGAAACCTGATATAATAAATTCTCCTTAGCACGGCACTGATGTTTCTATTCACTGCAGTAAAGGAGGAAAAAATCTATAGAAATCTTAGAAGTAATAAGAGAGTTCACCAATGTAACTGGGGAAAAATATAAAATGTATTATATTTCTGTATAAAACAATAAAAAGAAAATAAAAATTTAAAAGATCATAGTGTGAAAAATGTGAAGTACCTTGTATAAAGTCACATTTATGGTTTTGAACACTCAACATTAAGATACCAATTTTTCTCAAATTCATCTATAGATTCAATGCAATTTCAATCATGCCCATACACTTTTTGATAAATTTAAAAATATAATTGTAAAAAGTAATGAATAACCAAGATAGTCTTAAAGAACGCTAAATTGAGGAGATATGCCCTAATATTAATAATTAATTTTTAAAAAGTTTCAATAGTAAAGATAGAGAATAATAGTTTAGCAAGTAAATGATTCTAAGATAATTAATTATCTATATGGAAAAATACAATTATACCCTTACATTATGTCATACTGTAAAAATCAGTCACAAGTTATCTAAAGAAATAAAAGAGAAACTTAAAAGCTTTTAGAATAAAATACAGAAAAGTACTTTGATCATTTTCAGAAAGGAAGCATTTCTTAAATAAAACATAAAGGTCATAGATTTTGCTATTTTAAGTTATAAACGCTGATATGATTTGGTTGTGTTCCAACCCAAAACTTATCTTGAACTGTAGCTCCGACAATTCCCAAGTATTGTGGCAGGGACCGGTGGGAAGTAATTGAATCATGGGGGTGGGTCTTTCCCATGCGGTTCTCATGATATTGAATAAGTCTCATGAGATCTGATGGTTTTATAAAGGGAAGTTTCCCTGTACAAGTTCTCTTCTCTTGTCTGCAGCCATGTGAGATGTCCCTTTCACCTTCCACCACAATTGTGAGGCCTCCCCAACCATGTGGAACTGTGAGTCCATTAAAGCTCTTTTTTCAATTGCCCAGTCTCCACTTTGTGTATCAGCAGCATGAAAACAGAGTAAAAAATTTTAATAATTTTTTCATTGACAGCATTTGTATTAGTATAAAAAGATAATCCCTAGCATGAGGGAAAATATTTGTTACAGATAGAGATGACAAGGAAGTATTAACTATTGTGTCTATGTATCTATATGCATGTTAATTTATATTAATATTTATGGCTAAGTTTATTTTTATATTTGTGTTTATTTTCTAAAAAATTATAATAGAAAGTAATAAAGTAAAAGAATCTAAAATGAAAAGGGATAGAAGATAAATACTTCAAAAAAGAGGATATATGATTAGCCAATACATATATGAAAATTTTTTATTTTACTAGTAATCAGAGAAATAAAAAGAAAAGCACAATGAGAAATTAAAACACAAAATTGTTATTGGCAAAATTAAGATTTCTGACAATACTTAGTCTTGTTATCCAAGTGCAATTAAGGGAGCTTGTATTCTGCACTAAGGGAGTAAATTGGCACAAACCCTTTTGAAAGCAGTTTGACATATCTAGCAATATTGATCCAAAAATTCCACTCCGCAATGTTTTCTATAGGTTGTTTGTACAAAAATGGTCATAGCAAAAAATTCTGAAAGCATCTCAAATGTTCGTTAAATACGACTTTTGAACATATATTCATACAATGTAATATTATACACCAATGAAAATTAATGAGCTATAGCTCTTTTTATTAACATAGATAAATTTCACAAATATGTTGTGAAGTAAAAATGGTAAATTCCAAAAAAATACATACAAATGAATATTTGTTAAATGAATTAAAGAGCAGAGAAAAAGAAGAAACATGTTTTTCTTCAGAAATTTATACAAAGCTGATAAAATTATAGTTAAAACAAAGGTAGGATTATTTAAAAAATTTATAATCGAGGCTATTCTGAGGGAGGGTTATTAAAGATTGTGTGATTGGGGAGGGGTCCGCATCAAGGCTTTTCAAGATACGACTGTCTCTAGTACTGAGATGGTTATATGAATGTTCATTTTCATTTGTTTCATATACTTCTCCATCCATATGATGTATTATACAATAAAAATTTTTACAATGGAAACAAAGACAAATCTAAACTTAGAGATTTACCAAAGTCTTAATGTCAGAAAGTGCTAGAACAGTGCTAGAACCCTGATTGGACGAATTTTCTTTAGGTCCACAGAAATACTCCTTCTGCTAAATCTCTACTCTGGCCTTGGAAAACAATTGGATTATTTACATCTTGCCTCTACCTACCTCATCTCTGCTCCTCAGCTGACACCCTTAGTATGTTTCTACTGATGCCCTAGAATGACATTAGGCCTTGTCTTAAATGAGGACTCTAGAGAACACCTTGAACTCTTTCTGCTCCTCCACCATGTCACTCCAGAAGTTGTGGATATGTTCCATGGCAGTTGTACAAAAAATACAATAACATAATAAAGCCAGTAATAATGGTTTATGTTTATTGAGTCTCTATACTATCAGTTTTGCTACTGTATATACTCAGCAGAAGACCAAATTGTTCACTTAAAACCAAATTGTACACTACAAATCATGTTACTTTTATGTTCAAAATGCACCAGTGGTTTCCCATCATACTTAGCATACAAGCCATGGTCCTTACACTTTTCCAAAGGTGCTTCCTGATCAGTTGCTTGCTGTCTCTCTCACCTGATCTTTCCTGTGCTCCTGTGGCTCAAACTACTTCAATCTTGGCTTCTTGGCTTCTTTTCCAACATGTCAGTTCCTCATCCTTCCTTTGTAATGTTCTGGGATGTTCTTCTCCAGATATTTATATGACCAACTTCTGCAGTCCTTTATGGTTTTACCCAAATATCAGTTTGCAACAAAGCCCTAACTAGTTTATTTAAAGTTACCATTAAGCCCTCCCATAGACACCCCTAACTATCTCAGCCTCATTCAGTATTTGCATTAGCATTTACCACCATCTATACACTGGTATCCATGCATGTGTGTGTATAATTATTTTGTATGTTTTCTGTTAATTTTTATTCCTTCAGGCTCCATGAAACAGGAATTATTCATTGCTGCTGTTTTTTACTGATTTCTTTTCACTAGTGTATATTTGTCTTTTTTTCTTTGTGCATTCTTGATTTTAAAAAGTATCTATGTTTCAGTTAACTAATACTCTTTTCACCAGTGTCTAATATGATGTTTTACATCTCCATTCATTTGCTATGTTCTAGGGTGGTCATTTTAATTTTGAGAGGCCTTATTTTGTGTTTTTAAAAGCTAGTAGGCAAATTTTTACATAATCTTTCTACTTTTTCATACTATGAATTCTCATTCTTATTTATTCAAGTTCCTTAAGCGTATTTATTTTATATTCTGTGTCTGATAACTTTAACATTTATATTCTGTGTTTGAGAATTTTAACATCAGCAGTATTTTGAGATCTGATCTTGCAGTTTCTTTTTTATATACTTTATTCTACTTTGTTTTTTAAGTCGACACTTAACAATTGTACATTCTATGGGGTACATAGTGATGATTCAAGTACTGAATTACTTTGGATAGTGATCAGGGTAATTAACTTTTTTTTTGAGACAAGAGTCTTGCTCTTTTGCCCAGGCTGGAGTGCAGTGGCACTATCTCGGCTCACTGCAACCTCTGCCTCCCAGGATCAAGCCATTCTCCTGCCTCAGCCTCCTAAGTAGCTAGGATTACAGATGTGTGCCACCATGATCAGCTAATTTTTGTATTTTCAGTAGGACAGAGTTTCACCATGTTGGTCAGGCTGGTCTCTAACTCTTGACCTCATGATCTGACTGCCTTGGCCTCCCAAAGTGCTGGGATTACAGGCGTGAGCCACCGTGCCCAGTCAACATATTTTTTATGACAGACATTGATCACTTCTCTGTGTCGGGAACATTCAATATCCTCTTTGTAGTTATTTGAAACCACATATTATTGTTAACTATAATGACCATACACTGGTGTATAAAAAAAGAACATATTTATTCTATCTAGCTATAATTTGTGTCCTTTAACAAATCTCTCTCCATCTAATCTTGTAGTTTGTGACCATAATAATTCTTCATCATTTTCTTATTAGTTTCTTCATTTATTTATTTGTATATTGATGTATGTATGTATGTGTGTATCTATTGGTGACCTTCTAGAAGTTCCTTGGTACTTTATGATAGCAATGTGTTTGTGTGTGTGTGTGTGGTGTGTGTGTGTGTGTGTGTGTTGGCTTGAAAATCTATTTTTATTAAACAAATGTTTTCTGATTGCTTTTGCCAGTTTTCTAAGGACACTACCAAAGACCTCTTTACACTAAGTTTCATATTTCTTCGCGGAACATCATTTTTTCCCTCAATTTACCACTGATATATTGACTTTCAGGAGTCCTAGACTGGTGAAGGAGACACTGAAAAATCTTTCCATAAACTAGAGAACCCCAGGCGTCATCTCCTAAACCTGACATGCTTGGCATATTAAAACCTAGCCTCTGAGCTACAGGGATCAGCTGAATCCCAGGAAAAACACCAATGCTATGGCCTGCCTACTTTCTGGCCTCTAAGCATTTACCTTACCTTGCCATCAGCTGGACAATGCATGAAAAAGTTTCAAGTGCATTGTACTTGGTGAAGTTTCTCTGAACATCTGTCCTACTGCAGTGCAGAAAATGAACCTATTGATAGAATTTTAATTGAATTTCCAGGATGTGCTGAACCTATGCTTCAGTGTAAAGAAACAATGATCTACTTCCAAGACAACAAGTTTATAAATATCTAAATATCACACAGTTATATTATATTTAAATATATATTGGTTTAACAAATAGAAAATACTTGTTATGGGCCGGGTACAGTGGCTCACGCTTGTAATCCTAACACTTTGAGAGGCTGAGGTGGGCTGATTGCCTGAACTCAAGACCAGGCAGGGTGTGATGGCTCACACCTGTAATCCCAGCACTTTGGAAGGCCAAAGTTGGTGGATCACAAGGTCAGGGGTTTAAGACCAACCTGGCCAATATGGTGAAACCCTGTCTCTACTAAAAATACAAAAAAATTAGCTAAGCATGGTGGCACATGCCTATAATCCCAGCTACTCAAGAGGCTGAGGCAGGAGAATTGCTTGAACCTGGGAGGCAGAGGTTGCAGTGAGCCAAGGTTGCACTGCTGCACTCGTGCCCTCCAGCCTGGGTGACAGAGTGAGACTCCATCTCTACAAAAAAAAAAAAAAAAAAAGGAAAACACTTGTTATGGACCAGCAAGTAAATAAAGTTTTAGCTTGCTTTAGAAAAGCCCATTCATTAAAAGGAGTTTGTAATATTCTGTATAAATAGTGTTCATAAAATATATGCATATTCTTATTCTGCTGTCATTCCCTGAGAAGGCTTAATTCAATTTTATTGCAATAAGTCATCACAGAATAAGAAACTGCAATTTAAGCATTTTTATGGATTGATGAAATACTCTGATGCTATCTTTTTTAAAGTCTTGCAAATATTACTCTGTGAGATTTGTGAAAAGACTGCTTTAATTAAAGACTACACTAACATTTAATTTAGAAATCTTTTGTATAAAGATTCATATATTCAAAGGGGATATATAATTATATCTTTATTTATTATTTAAAAAACAATTATCAAATTAATTCAGTTAGATGTAATATTTTAAAGAATATAAGGCCTTTCAAAACATGAAGCAGACTTATTATAATATAATCTGTATATAAAAATTATGATTCTTATATTATAATCTGTGATCTGACCTTTTTTCATTTGCCAGTGTCAGAAGACTATGACAGAAAATTATAAAGTCAGAGGATATTAAACCTAGATGGACCCTCAAAATAAGCTAGCTCAACTCTTTAGCTTTAAAAATCAGAAAACACAGGTGAAGCTAAATTATTTTTCTTACATCAGTAAGTAACTCATTTTAAGATAGAGTGAAACCTGGATCTTTATAATTAGTAACCAAGGCTCTTTTTCCATTACAACTTTCAGATGAATATTTGGCACTTACTGAATAAATGCCTTCTACTCTCATATTATTGTGCCTTAAGAGAATGCTATAACTGTCTATCTGGCCTGCTTGTCTATATATGCTTCCAGTGTAAATAGCCTTGCATTACTCTTTCCTTATTGTGTATGTATGTACAGCTACACTACTCTACCCCATTAGACCCACGGATCTTTGCCATATATATTTTCAGAAGATGTAAGAATGAGCTACCTACTTGATTTCTAGTTATTCTTAGTTTTCCCTTACATCTGATCTTTAATGTTTACAACTGTTATCTTCCTCAAATGATATGTTAAATAAGTGCAAATCTTCAAAAATTCTGAGAAGTTTTCATTTCTAAAAATGTTTTTTAAAAAAGGATCACATTAAGGATGAAGACTCAGAGTATATTAAAATGGACAAAACTGACCCAACACTAGTTTTTGGCCAAATCTCTCTTTATACTAAATTAATTTTTCTCTTTCTTTTTTTGTCTTCTTTCCCCATTACACACACACACACACACACACATACACACAGTGCACTATAATTTTCAGTTTGGCTGAAATAATTACAATTTGTAGTGAGTCCCTGAGATCTCATCTGATACCATGGCAAATAGCTAAATTGTCATATTTATTATGTTAGTTTAGGTTTGTGTTTTAGTTACAGAAATTGATGCTAAGCAACAATTAGGAAATACTCTAATAAACAAACTTGCTCATCTCAGCACTAGTTATAATTGTTAAAGTAAATTTAAATGGAGACCAGGGCTGAAAACATCCTGAGCAGATGAAACCATTTGGACCTGAAAGTAGTCTTAACTTTGGTTAAAATGCAAATATAAGTGAAACACAGGCCATTTCTTATAAATGCTTGTTTAGATAAACAAACACACAAACAAAACTAAACTAAAGCTCAGCCAATGAGATGCTGCTAACTTATGTAACCCGGAAATTTCCAGCATAGTAGAACAAATAAGGCAACTCTCTAACGAATCGATTAGATGTCGTCTTTGTTTTGCTTTTGCCTTCACCTTATAAAAGCGATCACTTTGCTTTTCAACAGAACCCCACACTGGCCATTGGTTTGGTGCTTACTGACTCATGAATTACTGTTTGTACAAATAAACTCTTCAATTTTTTTATTGTGTCTCAGTCTTACTTTCATTATAATAAACCTATTAACAATTTAAATGCACCAAAATATGAGGCTGGTGAAATGGTATTGTCATCCACACTGTGAGAAGCTAAGAGTGCAAACTTTGGCATCAGACAGACCAGGTGCAAATCTGGTTAAGTTACTGACAAAGTGGTTCCCCAAATGGGCAGAGTTAGAGAATCATGCATGGAGCTTCTTAAGGATACAGAATCCTGGAACTGACCTCCATAAATTCTAATTCAGTAGGTCTGGGCCAGAGTCAGGCATTGATACGTTTAGTAAGCTGCACATGTTGTTTATATAGACATTTAAGTTTCCAAATTAGCTGGCCTCTGGAAGTCTGTTTTCTCATCTATAAAATGAATGACATATAACACCTGCATTATTTAGAGGATTATGTAAGATAATACATAGAAGGTAATTTAGAAATTTATCTTGCACGTGGTAAGAATAGTATGTAATTTATTTAGATATTTTGCCAACTGCTGCTATTGCTACTCTTGTCCCTTCTACTATTGTAACTAACACTTGTAACATTGCTGTAATTATCATCATCATTATTAGATTAGGTTAATTATCACTATTATAGTATTAATTTATGAAATAGTATGCAGGCATTGTATTTAAATTTCTGCTTTAGAGAAAGACTGGGGCCAATAAATGCTCACAATATATTTAGTCAGAGGTAATTATATTTTAAGAAATTATCCAAGTAGTAAAGAAACATAAAATTATATATAAATGCATAGGGAAAAAACTGTAAGAATTGAACTAAGTTTATAGCTAAATTTATCACTGCATGGAGAATTGTTTCTTTTTCTTCTTGAGAATTTCTGTTTTTCTAAAATGTTCTATCCTTGCCAAACTAGATTTAAAATTCCAATTGCACACTTAATAGACACCCATACAGTGAAAGATGCTTTGCATTATGCATTGATGAAGCCCCTGGCTTCAAGAGGACCACAACAGGAAGAACAAGTTCTGGTTAACACAAAGTGGTTTTAATAAAGCTTTTCCTGGATTCATCTCATCCTTATATACAAAAAATTATCAATCCATATTTCACATCTGTTTCATCAAGTAGTTAATTTCTCCCTCCTTTAGAAAATAGTCTGAGCTGGACTTGGGGCTGCACGCACACACACACACACACTTCTATCACACGCTCCGCATAGCTCTTTTCCTCTTACTGTCTCCTTACATGCTTCACTATCTCTTCCTTCCTTTTCTTGCAATACCTGTTGGTCGCAGGCATCTGTGTAACACTCAGCAGTGGATTCTGAAAAAGCTCCTCAGTTGTCTCATTAACCTGGTTATAGCCCCTCCTCATTTCTCACTTCAGGATGCCCATCCTTTTATTGAGCGTGTCAGCACTGAGGCTTATCAAGCATTCTCTGTTTCTTGCAGTCCTATTTGCTTTCTTTGGTCTCCTCACTACCCGCTCAAGAGTGTTTCAAACGAAAACCTGTGCAGAGGCCAGTGGTTTTCAATTATTTATCTGTGTTGCATGGAATGAAGTTGATGAACTAGACTTGGATACGTAATATCCAAATTTGAGTTTATACAAAAGAACAAAAACTGTAATAAAAATAAATTTGATTCAGCTTACTGAAGGACTATTCTATATTAAAACCCAAATGTGGTATTCCACATACTCTGTTTTTATTTAAGAGAGGGTATATGTGGACTATGTTGGCTTATAAAACTGATCTATATAGAGCCTAAAGTCGATTGACTAGGTAATTATCATTTCCAATAAAAGGTGGAGTAGCAAATGCTTTTTCCAACATGAAAAAATAAACTAATGTCATAAGCCAAGTAATATTGCTCTACTGAGAAATTACCAAAATACAGGAGAGGAAAAAATGTGTGTAACTTAGCATCTAAATGTAGCTATAAAACAGACGATTTTTCTATGGGTGATAAAACTACCAGCATTAAATTGTTAAGAAAAAAATATTTCAAATATAAGGCACCACATGAAGTGATAAAATACATTTCTGCAGACTTTTTAGGATTTATCACTAACTATATGAGTACTAGGAGCTCCTACTACCAACTACTTATATTCAGTAACTTTTCTCTTATTTCAAAGTTCATCCTGAACTTTTTTGGACTAAAGATTTTTCTGCTTAGACAGAGAGAATGAAAAAAAAAAATTGAAAAACTTATTTTATTCTCCATCAAGTTACACATCATCTATGCTAAACAATGGCTATGTCTCTTTCTTCTTTTTCCAGACATAAGAAAAAAGTATACCATTTTCTTGCCTTTACCTTTTTTCACAAACCTCTGGTTATTCTAGGATTTCTATTTCCAGACACTATTCTGAGACATCTGTGCCTCTCCTATATTCATCCTAAATTATGCGTCTTTTTCTCCATCATTATTTTCTACCTACTGTTATTGAATTGGGCCTGTAGAATTTGCCTTATTGGTGATTTTTAAAATACCATATCCAATCTTTTTTTTCCTCATTGGTATTATATGCCAACATCTAATCAGATTTATGTTTTTGATCCTCTTCTTTTTTAAATCCTATGATATGAAAACATGCTAACCTTTGATTGGAACATTTTACAATGTCTGATAAGCTAAAACAAAAAAAATTGCAAAAAAAATTCATAATGTTTTAAGAAAGTTTATGGATTTGTGTTGGGTTGCATTCAAAGCTGTCCTGAGTTGCATACAGCCTGCCACCTGTGGGTTGGAAAGCTTACCTTACAGAAATGGTTTTTGCTATTGTATACTGAGAGTATGTATCTTTTTCTTCGTTTCTACCTCTTTTCTCTAGAATTTACATTACTTCTTAACTACATACTTCTTATTTAGAAAGTACAAGAAAGTACAGACTATTTAATAAATATAAGTTTATTTGCATTCCAATCTAATGAATTTGACATTTAGAAGAGTAGAAACTTAATAAAATATATTTATAAGGACTGACTAGCTATAAAATTACTGAATTATAGATTCATATCACCTCTGGTACAAAGAAAATAGCAAGATTCCTCTACTCACATTCTGTTTGATTGTTCAACAATGCATATATTTTAAAGATCTAATAAAATTTAACAGAAGTGAAAATGACTAAACCAGCAGTGTTATTAAAACAATGGCACTGTCATGCTTTTCATTAACTATCTAGATGTTTAACTATGAGATCAATTTATATTCAATCCAACACCAGTAAAAACTAGCTTCCTTACATCAATGTAAATACCTTGTTATGTCAACTTTTATTCCTTCAGGTATGACTGATTTAAGGCTCAGAGAAATATAATTATAGGTATGGAATTCAGTTTAACAGCATTTAGGTTTTGTTTTATTTTGAGATGGAGTCTCACTCTGTCACCCTGGCTGTGGTGCAGTTGCATGATCTTGGCTCACTGCAGCCTCCACCTCCCAGGTTCAAGCATTTCTCCTGTCTCTGCCTGCCAAGTAGCTGGGACTATAGGAGTAGACCACCACCCCCTGCTAATTTTTGTATTTTTATAGTAGAGACATGTTTTCACCATGTTGGCCACGCTGGTCTAAAACTCCTGACTTCAAGTGATCCGCCCGCCTTGTCCTCCCAAAGTGCTGGGATTACAGGCCTGAGCCACAGCAACTGGTAGCATTTAGTTTTTCATGAGCATTTTACATTTAACAATATCCTGTAAATACAAGGAAGGTAACATACCTCTGAAAGTGCCAAACTTTCTATTAGGGGTGAATTGAAAGCCTGGACTAATTATATTTCAAATAAACTACTAAACTTACTGCATAATCAGAGGCCACTACCTAGGATGCTTTTGGAACAAACAGACCAAACTTTCAGTGGTAGAACAACTTGTGCTGACTTGCTAGGGCAATAACTTTCAGTTCTTACTAGTCCATTGGTGTTATAAAGAAGAATGAGGTTAATCTTTGACCTCTGGATCTAGTATTGGCTTAGCAGCTGTACAGATCACCCATAATCAAAACTTCATTGTATAATTTACAGTAAATGAAATAGAATACTGCTAACTTTATTTTGTTTTTATAAATCAAGGTCTGAAAAAAGTAACAAAAAGAACAAAGAGTATTATATAATAGCAAGAAACTCCTTCCCAAACAGCACACTCTGATTAATTTATATCACTTTTAACACAAACTCTTTAGAATAGCCAATGAATGCCCTCAAGCCAAAGACCACTGGAATCACCTATAGTTGAAAAAGTTAATTTATTAATTTGTTGACAAGACAGTGGAAAGCACACCATGGAAAATAATGAAGTATCTTTCAATAAGAGCATGTTACAAAGGACTTTTTATAGGATTTGGGCTTGGGTGAGGCAATTTGGAGGAGAGTTCAAGGAATTGGTGCTTTGTACTGGGTTGGATGCTGCCAAGAATTTGAGTGATCCTATGATTTTGTATCTTTGTATTTCTTGTCTGGAAAGAAAGAATGTGAAACAGAGCTAATGATGTAATTGATAAATTAGCAGTTACTCATAATTGGCCAGAATAGGGGACTAGATGGTAATTTTCTATAGTTTAGACAATAAATGTTTTAGCCTAATCTATAAAAATCACAGGATGGCCTCCTATTATAATGTCCTGTGAAAATCTTATGTTCAACAGAAGGACATTTATATTAGTTCATTTTCAAACAGCTATAAAGAAACGCTGGAAGTAGTTTATAAAGGAAAGAGGTTTAATTGACTCACAGTTCCGCATGGCTGGGGAAGCCACAGTAAACTTACAATCATGGTGAAAGGTGAAGGAGAAACAGGCACCTTTTCACAATGTGGCAGGAGAGAGAAGAGCAGGGGAAACTGTCATGTGTAAAACCATCAGATCTCATGAGAATTCACTCACTGTCACAAGAACTGCATGGGAAAAAACACCTGTGATGGTTAATACTGACTGTCAACTTGATCAGATTGAAGGAAGCAAAGTATTGATCCTGAGGGTTTGTGTGAGGGTGCTACCAGAGGAGATTAACTTTTGAGTCAGTGGGCTGGGGAAGGCAGATCCACCCTTAATCTGGTGGGCACAATCTAATCAACTGCCACCAAATATAAAGCAGGCAGAAAAACGTGAAAGGCATACTGGCCTAGCCTTCAAGCCTACATCTTTTTCCTGTGCTGGATGTTTCTTACCCTCAAACATCGGACTCCAAGTTCTTCAGTTTTAAAACTCAAACTGGCTCTCCTTGCTTTTCAAGCTTGCAGACAGCCTATTGTGGGACCTTGTGTTCATGCAGATTAATACTTAATAAACTCCCTTTTATATGTATATCTAAAGGGGAGTGTGTGTATATATATACACACACATATATATGTAGTGTGTGTGTATATATATAATTTATATATATACACATATATCTCACACATATGTATATATACACATATATACACACACACACATATATCTCCTATTAGTTACATACATATATGTGTGTGTGTGTATATATATATAAGTTACATATATATGTGTGTGTATATATATATATATGTATCCTATTAGTTCTGTCCCTCTAGGGAATCCTGGCTAATGCAGATTTTGGTACCAGGAGTGGTTCTAGAAGGACATAATATTAAGAATGGAGTTCTTTCATTAGTTTTGGGGAATCTGGAGTTGGCGGATTAATATGATTAGACCTAAAAATGCTAAGGACTCTACTTCTAATAGTATAGAGAACACTGATAGTCCTTGGCATAAACTATTTAGAGAATTATGGAAAATAATGTATTTGCATTTGACAATCCTGATTCACTGCTAGTGAGAGGCAAGGAGTTTAGTGACTCAGTACATAATACCTTTGACCATATGTGGAGAAACAAGGAACATAATGAAGCTGGTTAGTTGCTCTTAAGTTCAGTGGACAAAGTGATGAAAGAAAATGATGAATTCAGGGATTCTGTCTCCAAGCTTCAGAAGCAGATACTGAACCTCAAATCTGCTAAGATCACCCTGAGTAATATTCTTATCTCCTGTAGAGAAAGAGCTGAAATTGTGGAAAAACAGACACAAACCCTTATCAAGTGAGTAAGTAGCTGACCTGCAACAAAAGGTGCATGCAGAGCCTTGCCAGGTGTCTACTGTTGAAGTGAGGCCATTGCTTAGAAAAGAATGGGACCCTGCAACTTGGAATGGAGATGTGTGGGAGGACCCTGATGAAACTGTAGACTCTGAGTTTGTAAACTCTAACAAACCTTTTTTGCCAAAAGGAACAGCTTCCCCATCCCCAGTAGTGGCAATATCCTCTCCCTGACCTATGCTTCCATCAGCCTTTCCACCTTTGTTTGAGGAGATAAACCTTGCACTGCCTGAGGCAACAATGATGGCCTCCTTGCCTGGCAAAATAATGTTGATTCTCCCCAGAAGCCACCCTCAACATTCCTGTTTGCTTCTGGACATATAACTAAAATCTTGGCAGGCCCCTAGAGATGAGGTCTACAGTGTGACCCATGAGGAGGTATGCTATGCTCAAAAAGAACTGCTTGAGTTTTCTAATTTATATAAATAGCAATCTGGAGAATAAGCATGGGAATAGATATTAAGGGTATCAGACAATGGTGGAAGGAACATAGAGTTGGATTAGGCTAAATTTATTGATTTGGGCCCACTCACTAGGGACTCTGCTTTCAATGTTGCAACTCAGGGCATTAAAAAATGTTTTATAGTCTGCTTGGTTAGCCAAAATATAGGTTAAAAGATGGTCCACTGTGAATGAGCTGCTGTGCAAGCTGCTTTGTCAAGATCTCCCTTGGTTTAATGTAGAGGAAGGGATCCAAAGGCTTAGGGAAGTTGGAATGGTGGAAAGGATTAGTTACTTTAGAGCTACTCATCCCAGTTGGGAGAGTCCAGAAGATATACTCTTGACCAGTGCCTTGTGAAATAGATTTGTGAGGGCAGCACCTGCATCTTTGAAGAGCCCTGTAATTGCTCTTCTCTGTATGTCAGATCTAAGAGTGGGAACCACACTCATTCAGCTAAAAAATTTAAATACAATGGGAATAATTGGATCTCAAGGTGTCAGGGGCCAAGTGGCAGCACTCAGCCATCAAAGGCAAGGTGGTCATAGCTACCGTAATGGACAGCAGAGACAAAGCAGCAATCAGAATAGTCTGACTCATGTAGAGCTCTAGCATTGGCTAATTAATCATGGTGTTCCTAAAGTGAAATTGATAGGAACCCTACTGCATTCCTACTTAATTTATATAAAGATAAAACATCTAGGTCAAATGGACAAAAGACTGATTTGAATTATTAAAACAGAGAATCATAGTCTCTCAACCAATTTCCAGATTTGAGTCAGTTTACAGATCTAGAACCCCTTAGATAAAAGGGAGGCCAAGTCCCCTTGAGGAAAGATCCCACTACATTACCAACAATTTATGCAGTGAATCTTTCTTCCATCTTTCCCCAAGGAGACCTCCAGCCTTTTACCAGGGTAACTGTGTATTGGAAAAAGGGAAATAATCAGACATTTCAGGGAACACTGGACACTGGCTCTGAGCTGAGGTTGATTCCAGGGGACCCCAAACACCTTTGTGGCCCTCCAGTTAAAGTAGGGGCCTATGGAGGTCAGGTAATTAATGCAGTTTTGACTCATGTCCAACTTACAGAGGGTCCAGTGATTCCCTGGACACACCCTGTGATCATTTCCCCGGTGCCAAAATGCATAATTTGCACAGACATACTTAGCAGTTGGCAGAACCCCCACATTGGCTCCCTGACTGGTAGGGTGAGGGCTATTATGGTGGGAAAGGCCAAATAAAATCAATTAGAGCTGCCTTACCTAGAAAAATAACAAATCAAAAATGATATTACATCCTTGGAGGGATTGTGGAGATCAGTGCCACCATCAAGGACTCAAAAGACGCAGGGGTGGTGATTTCCACCACATCCTTGTTCAACTCCCATTGGCCTGTGCAGAAGACAGATGGATCTTGGAGAATGGCAATGAATTATCATAAGCTTAACCAAGTGGCGACTCTTGTACAAGACATGGTTTCATTGCTTGAACAAATTAACACATCTTCTGGTACCTGGTATGCAGCCATTGACTTGGCAAATGCATTTTTCTCCATTCCTGTCCATAAGACCCACCAGAAGTGATTTACTTTCAGCTGGCAAGGCTAGCAATATACCTTTACTGTCCTACCTCAGGGGTTTATCATGTCGCGCACTTTGTGTCATAATCTTATTCAAAGAAATCTTGATCCCTTTTTGCTTCCACAAGATATCATACTGGTTCATTACATTGATGACATTATGCTGATTGGATCCAGTAAGCAAGAAATAGCAAACACACTGGGCTTATTGGTGAGACATTTGTGTATCAGAGGATGGGAAATAAATCCAACTAAAATTCAGGGAACTTTCACCTCAGTAAAATTTCTAGGGGTCCAGGGGTGTGGGACCTGTCAAGACATTCCTTCTAAGGTGAAGGATAAGTTGCTGCATTTGCCTGCCCCTACAACCAAGAAAGAGGCACAATGCCTAGTCTTCCTATTTGGATTTTTGAATGCAACACTTTCCTCGTTTGGGTGTTACTCTGTCCCATTTTTCCAGTAACCTGAAAGACTGCCAGTTTTGAGTGGGGTACAGAAGAGAAGAAGGCTCTGTGACAGGTTAAGTCTGCTGTGCAAGCTGCTGTGTCACTTGGGCCACATGACTCAGCAGATCCAATGGTGCTTGAGGTGTCAGTGGCAGATAGGGATGCTGTCTGGAGCCTTTGAGATGTCCCCATAGGTGAATCACAGCAGAGGCCTCTAGGATTTTGAAGCAAGACCCTACCATCTTCTGCAGATGACTACTCTCCTTTGAGAGACAGCTCTTGGCCTGTTACTGAGCTTTGGTGGAAACTGAATGTGTAACTATGGGTCATCAAATCACCATGCAACCTGAACTGTCTGTCATGAACAGGGGTGCTTCCTGACACATTTAGTTATAAAGTGGGTCAGGCACAGCAGCATTTCACCATCAAATGGAAGTTGTATATATGAGATTGGGCTCAAGCAGCTCCTGAAGGCACAAGTAAGTTACATGAGAAAGTGACTCAAATACCCATAGTCTACACTCCTGCCACCCTGCTTTCTCTTCCCTAGGCTGCACTGATGGCCTCGTCAGGAGTTCCCTATTATCAGTTGACAGAGGAAGAAAAAGACTAGGGCCTGGTTCACAGATGGTTCTGCATGATATGCAGGCACCACCTGAAAGTGGACAGCTGCAGCACTACAGTCCCTTTCTAGGACATCCCTGAAGGACAGCAGTGAAGGGAAATCTTCTTAGTGGGCAGCACTTCGAGCAGTGCACCTGGTTGTGCACTTTGCATGGAAGGAGAAATGGCCATATGTGCGATTATATCTTGGGTCATGGGCTATAGCCAATGATTTGGTTGGATAGTCAGGGACTTGAAAGAAGCATGATTGGAAAATTGATGACAAAGAACTTTAGGGAAGAGGTATGTAGATGGACCTCTCTGAGTGGTCAAAAACTGTGAAGATATTTGTATCCCATGTGAGTGCTCACCAATAGGTGACCTCAGCAGAGGAGGGTTTTAATAATCAAGTGGATAGAATGACTCATTTTGTGGACATCAGTCAGCCTCTTTCACCAGCCATCCCTGTCATCACCCAATGGGCCCATGAACAAGTGACCATGGTGGGAGGGATGGAGGTTATACATGGGCTCAGCAACATGGACTTCCACTCACCAAGGCTGACCTGGCTATGGCTACTGCTGAGTGGCCACTTTTCCAGTAGCAGAGACCAACACTGAGCCCTCCCTATGGCACCATTTCTTGAGGTGATCAGCCAGCTACCTGGGGCAGGTTGATTGTATTGGACCTCTCCCATCATAGAAAGGGCAGAGGTTTGTCCTCACTGGAATAGACACTTTGGATATAGGTTTGTCTATCCTACAACTAATGCTTCTGCCAAGACTACCATCTGTAGACTCACGATATGCCTTAACCACCATCATGGTATTCCACACAGCATTACGTCTGACCAAGGCACCCACTTGATGGCTAAAGAAGTGTGGCAGTGGGCTCATGCTCATGAATTTTACTGGTCTTACCATGTTCCCCATCATCCTGAAGCAGCTGGATGACAGAACGGTGGAATGATCTTTTGAAGTCACAATTACAATGCCACCTAAGTGGCAATACTTTGCAGGGCTGGAGCAAAGTTCTCCAGAAGGCCATAAATAAGCTCTGAATCACCATCCAATATATGATACTGTTTCTCCAATAGCCAGGATTTATGGGTCTAGAAATCAAGCAGTGGAAGTGAAAGTGATACCACTCAACATCACCTGAAGTGATCCACTAGCAAAATTTTTAATTCCTATTCCCAACATTATGATCTGCTTGCCTAAAGGTCTTAGTTCAGGACACAACAACGATTCCATTAAGCTAGAAGTTAAGATTGACACCTAGATGCTTTGGGCTCCTCCTACGTTTAAGTTAACAGGCTAAGAAGGGAGTTACAGAGTTGGCTAGGTGACTGACCTGGATTATCAAGATGAAACCAGTCTACTACTCCACAATGGAGGTAAGGAAGTGTATGTGTGGAATATAAGAGATCCATTAGGGAAGCTCTTAGTTTTACCATGACCTGTGTTTAAGGTCCATGGGAAATTACAACAGCCCAGTCCTGGCAGGGCTAAAACTAACCCAGACACCTCAGGAATGAAGGTTTGGGTCACTTCACCAGGAAATGAAACCACAATCTGCTGAGGTGCTTGCTGAAGCCAACGGAAATACACAATGAGCAGTAAGAGAAGGTAGTCATCAATACCAGCTCTGATCATGTCATCAGCTTCAGAAGCAAGGACTGTAATTGCCATAAGTACTTCATCTTTCTTTTGTTAAAAACATGTTTATGCATGCGTACACTTGTACTAAGAAAATATCTTCATTTAATTTCCTTTTCCTTTATCATGTGATATAAGATTTACTGACTTCATATCAGCATTTAAGTATTGTTAACTTTATGTAATAGTATTTGGGTTGACAATTAGTGTGTTTCTGGTTATACAGAAGATAGTTGTATTCTGTTAGGCATAATTATGACCTTATTATTGCCTATGCATGATCTCAGGAGATGTTTATGGGTTCAAGTTGACAAGGGGTGGATTTGTGATGGTTAATACTGAGTATCAACTTGATTTAACTGAAGGATGCAAAGTGTTGATCCTGGAAGTGTCTGTGAGGGTGTTGCCAAAAGAGATTAACATTTGAGTCAGTGAGCTGGAGAAGGCAGACTCACCCTTAATCTGGTGGGCACAATCTAATCAACTGCCAGCAAATATAAAGCAGGCAGAAAAACGTGAAAAGAAGAGACTGGCCTAGGCTCCCAGCCTACATCTTTCTTCCATGCTGGATGCTTCTTGCCCTCAAACCTCAGACTCAAAGTTCTTCAGTTTTGAGACTTGGATTGGCTCTCCTTGCTCTTCAAGCTTGCAGACAGCCTATTGTGGGATCTTGTGATCATGTAAGTTAATACTTAACTCCTATGTATATATGTATACACACACACACACATACATACATATATGTGTATATACACGCATATATATACACACATATATATACAAATATATATAACTCCTATATATGTATCCATGCATGTATATATGTATATAAAGATACATACATATATACATGTATACACACACATATATATACATATATGTGTATATACACACATATATACACACGTATATATACACATATATATAACTCCTATACATGTATCTATGCATGTATATATGTGTATATATATATACGCACACATATATGTACACATGCATATATACACACATATGGGAGTTTATTAAGTATTATATACATGTAAGTATTATATACATTAAGTATATACATGTAAGCATTATATACATTAAATATATACATGTAAGTATGTAAGTATCTCATACATATATATGGGAGTTTATTAAATATTACCTTACATGATATATATGTCCTATTAGTTCTGTCCCTCTAGGGTACTCTGACTAATATATTGCTCCTATTGTTCAATTGCTATTTCACAAGGTTTCTCCCTGGATACCTGGGGATTACAATTCAAGTTGAGATTTGGGTGGAGACATAGAGCCAAACTATATCAACATTAAAGTTCTGGGTTAGCTCCTAGCAACACCAAGGCCTATCTGATAATGCCTGGCCATCTCTCAGAGATCATGGGTGGGCTGCTTTTTCATTTCTTCAAACAGAGACCATAAAAATTTTTTCAGATATACTACGTTTATATAATAATAAAACTCCAGATCAATTCTTTAATTAATTATGTTATCTTTTGCCAAACATAATGATAATTGTTTGAACAAAGTAAGGCAAACAAGAAGGAAAGGAAGAAGAAGAGAAATACAAAGAAGGATGTGCAGAGGAAGAGGAAGAAGAACAGTATGCTGTGCGTGGTGGCTCATGCCTATAATCCCAGCACTTTGGGAGGCTGAGGTGGGTGGATCACCTGAGGTCAGGAGTTCGAGATCAGCCTGGCAAATATGGAACAAACATGGAGAAATCTCAATTCTACTAAAAATACAAAACTTAGGTGGGTGTGGTGGCAGATCCCTGTATTCCCATCTACTTGGGAGGGTGGGCTGAGGCAGGAGAATCACCTGGACCAGAGAGGTAGAAATTTCAGTGATCCAAGATCACACTACTGCAAGCCTGGGCAACAAGAGTGAAACTCCATCTGAGGAAGAAGAAAGAAGAAGAAGAAGAGTTGCAGCAGTAGTAACAACAAGAGTGGCTTTCTAGGAAGTATAAGGGAGATGTAAGGAGTCTTTTGAGATTCCTCCCAATAATTCCTTGAATGTGGGCTTGACCCTGTGACTTGCTTCTGAAGAATAGAATATGCCAACAATGATAAGAGGTCAATGTTAAGGTTAAGTTATAAAAGACTGACTTCCATCTTGCTTGTTCTCTCTTTCTGAGTTTGATTTGCTTGCTTTCTCTGATGAAGCAAGCTTCTATATGGTGAGGCCCCAAGAGCAGGAACCATGGGAAGCTTCCAAATGACAGCCAGCATGGAACTGAACACTCAGTTCACCAGGCCGTGAGAAACTGAATCCTGCCAGCAACCACGTGAGTGAGCTGGGAAGCATATCATCCCTTCCTCAAGCTTTGTGATAACTATAGCACTGGCTAGGCACTTGGTTCTGGACTTAAAAAAGACCTTGAGATAGATGACTCAGCTAAGCTACATCCGGATTCCTATTAACAGTAATATTGGTTGTTGTAATATTGGTTGTAGCCTCAAATAGACAATTTGTTACAGAGAAACAGATCATTAATACAGGAGAAAAGGGCCAGGACAAAAGTGAGATGAGTGAGGTATATAGAATATGGATTTTAAGAAAGCACTTGCTCTTATGGCTTTTCAGTTTCCTCATTTGGCAACTCCTGGTCTGGCTCTGAAGGAGACACTATATTCAAAATAGAAGCATTAAGGTGAAATTGCAGGAGAAAGGCCAGGAGCTTTGATTATGGATCTACTAAACTAGTATATATCCCACCTGTTTTGTGATAGCTCAATTCTGATACTATTTAATGCCAAAATTACAATAAGTACTCTGGAAACTTAGCTAAAAGTGATAACTAGTCAGAAAAAAATGGGAAATATAAGATTTTACACAGCATTATACACACTCATACACACCTGTATTTAGGGAAATTTATAAAATTATATTGTTAAGATAGAAAACAGAAGAATGATTTATTACTTAAATGTTTTGAAATACGTGTTATAGGAAGAATTCTTGGCAATATCTTATATATACTAATTTTATAAACTAATCTTTCTAAATGCTCAGCAGGAAGTAGACAAAGAAAGGATAAATGTGCCAACATAAAATATAAATACACTGTAGGCACAGCAGAAACTATGTGAATGAATCAGTCATTTAAGGTGAACCTTGTGTGTGCCAATAGACAAGTTGTGAAATAAATAGTTTTTAAGAACTTCTATTTAAAATTGAATTATGTTTAAATATCAGATCAGGAAATGGTGAGGTCAAAGAAAAGTGAAAAGATGAAAGATTTTATAATAATTTAATAAAAGCTAATTTTTATTGTAAGCACTTTAAAGACAAAAGCTAATTATTGCTTTTATAGTATATCGAAAAATATATGCCATTATTTGGCTAAACAGTTTATTAATTAAAATTCAAATTATAGAAAATTTGAGAAATCTTAGTCCAGTTCTTCAATTGTAATGTGTATATGAATCACTTAGGGATCTTGTTAAAAAGTAGATTTTAATGTAGCAGTGTTTATGACTCTGCATTTCTTACAATGTTTCAAATAACATCATTAAAACAAGCTACCAGGTGACCACACTTTAAGTTAAAAGGTCTTAGGATAATGTATTTCTAAGTGCAGTCACCAAGCAAATATGACTAGTATCCCTGTGAATTTATTAATAATGCAAATTCTCCAGCCATACCATAGACTACTCAGTTAGATATTCTGGAGATGGTACCCAGCAATTTGCAATCTTTCAAAGTCTCCATGTGATCCTGAGACATGTGAAAGATTGAGTACCATTGTCTTAGAATATAGTGTTTCTGAACCAGTGGTATGGATCAGAAACCCCTATGAAATTTTAGGAAAATGTAGCTGCTCAATCTCCAGTTCTGAAGAGTCTGATTAAGTTATTCAGAGACGGAATCAGGAAAAGTGTCTTAAAAGTATCCTGGGCACAAGAGGGAGTGACAAATGAAAATATGCTGAGAAGCACTGCTTTAGAGAAAGGAAAGCACAATTGCAGAGAACTTCAATGACTTGCCCAAGGTTTGAAAGCCAGAAATAAAAGTCTGTCCTAATTCTAATACCCATTCTTTTTCCTGGCATTTCAAGATGATACCGGGAGGATTTAAAATAATGCAAGATGTTATCTCTTTCAGGAAATGGATGTGCCCCCAGCCTGCTGTTATTATTCTTGGTATGAAGAAACCATCACCTATTCTGAAATGTCTGTGACACAGCTATTCAGAGGTCTGCATTAGTCAATTAATTACATTTTCTTTCAGGAGTTTCACACAGAAATTACAACACAGAAATTGAAGAATTGCTTAAAGCAGAACTGTGATAGACAGCTAGGTAAGGCTCTGAAAGCATGGTGAACATAATATATAAAACACATGCTAAGATCACTGATGCATAGTTATTATAAATAAGTAACAGTTTTAAAGGCTGTTTCTTTAGTTTTTAAAAGGTGTTTGTAAAATAGGTTTTAATAGAATTGACCATTTATTTACTTGTAATTTCTATGTTTTATAACCTTTTCAATTAAATATTTTTTCCTCCAGCCTACATCTTCTTTTACTATATAATAAAAAACTGTGCCTTAAAAAACCTCTCATTATTAGAATAGAAAGCATGTTAACAAGTGTTTATTACTTGTATATCTTATATACATGCTCTTAGAGAATTCAAGTATTAGAAGTACTTAATAATACTGAGAACTCCTCTGGGATTCAATTCCAATAGGTGTCTCTGTGTCCTCCAGGGAGACATGAAGAGGATTTTACACCTCTCTGAAGGACACGGAGACATCCATTGAAAATGGAATTGGGACACACCTGTGGGGATGTCTAAGTCCCTTAGATTCATGCACAATGGTCCTAAATTTGAATGACACTCCTCCATTAAATGACTTTAAAGATGGTGGAGAGAGATTTTGATTTTACAATGACTAGTGCCATTTAGTGGATAAAGGCAGGAACTCTATGCTGCAGTGAGAGTTTGGCAAAATGAAGGATGCCACACAAAATGGCAGCCCTTTGATAAACATTTAAGGAATCATGAATTCTATTTTCCAACCTCAAGGAATGAGGAGGAAGGAGAAAATGCCTTTGGGGCATCTGGAATTCACTGTGAATGGATGCAGGTCATGCTATCTCAGGGAACAGCAGCAGATGGAGTCAGCTAAGTGCATGCCCATCCTGGGCATTGAAAAAAACTCATTAAAAGGTCTGTTTGTTGAAAAAATGCACTCCTCTTAGAATGCTCAGGAAAAAGCAACATGCACTCTGGCACTAATTTTGAAAAGCATCTCCGACTGAAGAAAGGAGAACAGAAGTCTGAAAGTTAAACAAAGATGCAATAGACAGGAAAGAATGTACTCAAAGTGAAATCCTGATATACAGGGTAATGGCATGATTTGTAGTCAAGGAGTATGGGAAAGAAAGACAATTGCAATAAATATAGTCCAGGTATGCTTCTCTTTGTCTGTCTGGTTTAATTTGGAGCAACTTTTATGCTTCATGGAAAAGGACTTCCCAAACAGAGGTAGGTATGGTAATCACACTGCTCATCATTTTCCAAATTAGAAATAACTTTGTCTTGATGTCAGACTTATGTAAACAGAAGTTCCAGGTATTGCAACCAGGCAGGCATTATTTGTGCTTTAATAAAAGTTTCTCAGATAAAGCTGAAACTCCTCCTTGGCTAAGTAGCACCATCTTAGAAACACGTATGGATAGCGTATTTTAAGTCCTCCATAAAATATTCATTTTCTCTGCCCAGATTGTGATGATATAGGGTGGTGAATTTCTGTTTATACTTCTCAGGAAGAGTCTGGTATACAGCTATGGTGTCACACAAGGGAGTGTTTAATTAAAATTTTGAATGAAATAATAACTAAGCATAATCTTTCTGCTATTTTGCTTACAGAGGAGTGAGAAAAATAAGGAATATTCCCCTTCTAATCTTGCGAAAGGTTTCTGGGAGTTCAGAAGAATCTTTAATATTATAGATTCAACAACAACAAAAAAAACTTAGTCCTTAAATTTCTGACTTGGGTACAGATGGGGGTGGGTGGATGAGGGGAGTTGGGAGAGACACAGACAGGGGAAGGAGCCATAAAAAGAGAATTTAATATATCCTGAGCAACAATGACAACAACACACATCTAATCATATCTCTTTAGGCATTTTTTCCCTTCATCCATACTTTGGTACCCAGCTGAAGAATTGTGAGGTGTTATTTATGAAGTAAGGAGACTCTCAGCGCTGTTCTATTAAATGAGATTTCTCATGCAGTCTGGTAGACATGCAGACGGATTGCTCAGTGACACCTGGCAGAACATCTATTCCCTCTGATTGGTGCTTCATACATTTTTATAGTGTTGTGCTAATTGTTATTTAATGTGATATTAAAAATATTCATTTGAAATGAGTCTGGGGATCCTAAAGGGGGTCAATTATAGACTAATTACTCTGTCATGTGCTTCCTTCTTCCAGGAGTAGACTATAGTCACTTCTAAATGAAGTCTATAGATGACTAAACATTTGAAAGCCATAGTACCTGGAATAATTTTCACCTGCTCTGAATGACTAGAATAGATTTTATAGTCAGTAAAAGGCGGCTTGAAATACATCAAATGTTTACTTATATTTCTCTCCACACATATACTTCTAGTTATTTTCAATATTTGGTCTTAATAGTTTTACATCTAAAGAATAGGTTTTATACATAAAAACATCCATGTGACATTTTTAGGCATAGAGGGACTGTATGACAGACATGGATAATAGATAGATAGATAGATAGACAGATAGATAGATAGACTGATTCACAGATACATAGATGTAGATAGATGGATGCATAGATGAATGGATGCATAGATAGGTATAAACATCACTGAATTATCTCTACACAGGACATAAGATAGTAACTTCTCTTCACCTAGAATGACAAATATTCTACCCATCTTGTCCCTTCTTAATGTGCTTCTCTTGGTAAAAAGAGCTCTTGTTAATATTATCAAGTGGAAAAATGGGAAATATCATTGTCAGTGGATGGCTTAAGGACCCTTTCTAGTAGGCCCATGGATAGGCTTTTCGTGTGTGTGTGTTTTGCGGGTACATAGAGGGAGACAACAGGAGCAGGCTCATGTCCAGCAACTGCCCCTGACTGGCTGAATAATTTTAAATAAAATGGTGGGAATAGAGAGGCCATTTTATGCCTCAAGATGAATCTGTTATATAATTCAGTTTCACTAGTAGTACAGCTGAGAGTTTTATTCTTATATTTTTCTAATGTCTGTTTTTAATTACTTTAATATTTGAAGGAGAGAAAGGTGATAAATTTCCTCCAAATATCTCTCATAAAAACAAATTTCTTAAAAATAGATTATGCTCCTATTTCCAATTATTAATCAAAAAGATTGATTCCTACAACCAAGGAATTATTAATTATGTAGGAATTAATTGATTCCTACAACCAAAGACTGATTAATACAACCAACTTTAGCACTGATGGTCTATCATTTCAATCTCAGATACACAATTTACATGATCAGTGTGTCAAGGTCTCTTGAATTTGTCCTACTTTTAAATTAAATTAATTTTGACCTGAGTCTGCCTCCATACCTTGAGTCCCTACATAACCAAATGCAAAATAACTTAGCATGCAAACATTCTGAAGCCTAATGTAAGAGTTAACTTTGTAACAAATAGCTGAGTTACAGCCAGTCATAGCAGCTAAGAGCTTCAGCCAATCACAGGCTGCTAATCAGTTAGACTATTTCAAAATAAGGCAAATGCAGAGTGGTAACCAATGAAACATTTTCTGTACTGTCATTTCTATTTTCTGTCTATAAATACTCCCTGCTCACATTGTGGAGTGGAGCGCTCTAAACCTCTACTGGTTCTAGGTGCTTTCCAATTCATGAACTGTTCTCATCTCCGTTAAACTTTGTTAAATTTAGTTTGTCTCAAGTCTTTCTTTTAACCCCATCAGCCATTTGGCTCGATGCATTTTTATATCTTTGTTGATTAACTTTTTAACTACTTTATTCACTGGTGGTAGAGTTATTAACTGGATCTGAACTATTAATGAGGAATTTGAAAAGTACATATTTTTCAAATTGCAGGGTGCTTTGAATTTTTATACAAATGAGAGAAAAGTTCTTTAAATTGTTGCATATCTCCAGAGTTTATCCCTACTGGCTGCCAAAAAAATTAAAATTCTCTTATAAATTCTTCATGTGATGCTTCTTTTCTTTTCTTATGAGCCAAATTTGAGAAAACCGAGAACTAGAAATTATACCATAGTAGAGAAGGCATAAACTGGAATCAATAGGTGTGTGTAAAGACCTGACTTTGCTATTTACTAGATCTTTATCTCTGAGTATAATTAATCTATCTATTCTCAGTTTTTTTAAATTTATAAAATGGTAATAATAATATATATACTCAAGGTTGTTATGCAAATTAAGCAAAAGATGTTTCATTCTCTGCTTAATATTTTCATATTCCTAAATCTATAGATCATATCCTTAAAATTTCACATGTTATGTGTTAAATAATTCTTAGAGTGGCTTTTCAACTTACAACAATTATCTTTTCTCTGGTAATGGGTTCATACCACAAGAATTACCCCCAAATAACATGTCTATATTTTATATCTCTGAACCATTGGCCATAGTTTATTAATATTAATCCAATTATTTCTTTTTCCTAGGACTTTGAAACTGACAGTCACTAGAACGAGTCATATTGAAGCTAGTACCTGAAAAATATGAGATCACTGAAGCTAACTCTGTACATGGGTTCCTGAAATCTAGATATGCACTAATCATGAGCATCTATGATTCAATAGAGCAGAGTGGATAACAGCAGAGGACCAAGAATTAGGCTGGCTAAGTTTGAAACTCAGATCTATTGTTTATTAAATGGTGTCCTTGGAAAGATTATATAACTTCTGAGTGTGACAGTTTATTCATCTATAAAAGGCATATGATAGCTGTCTATACCATATAGAGTCCACAGGAGAATGAAAGATGGTAATTATATAAGTGACTTAGAATGGTGCCTGTAACATAGTGGATACCTTACAAGTGGCAGCTGTTACTGGGAATCGCAGGGTGTTCCTTCCAATTAACAGCGTTCACTCTCATATTTATTCTATATTAAACCATAATGGTTTTTGCTTGTTTATAATCAAATCAATTTCAACTAATAGCCTGGAGGAGGTTGTCTTTGGTATTTTATTCAAGCCAATTCAGCTCACCCTCCTTATATGTATTTACTATTAAAACCAAATTCCCATGCAGGCAAGAGAGAGGGGGAGACAGTTTACAACAGGAGTCAATGGGCTGCAAATAAATAAGTTTGTTCTCATTCGTTATTAATCCAAAATAATATATTTAGTTTTTAAGATAAATGGCATTTTTCCATAAATGAGCAAATATTTTGTGATTTGTACAGTATGTAGTGCTATATTTTGCAAATCACAAAGTATAAATTATAAATGTTTTAGAAATAAATCCATTTCTCTTTAATAACAACAATATGGACATTATTTACTGAGTGTTTATATGTCAAACACTTTTGTAGGTTCTGAGGATGTAGTGGTGAGGAAAAAAAAATCTCTGCCCTGATTTGGCTTACATCTTGTGGGAGAGAAAATAAATTTTTAAAAATTGCTTATTTACTATAATTTCAGGTAATGAGAATGCCAGGCAATGAAGAAAACTAAAGCAGACTAGAAAGCGACGCTTGGGTACTGGTTCCATCATGGGAGTCAGACAGGCTTTTTGAAGAGGTGTGATTAGAACAGCAACATTGTACTGAGGTATCAATAAGCTTTGTTTTATAGATGAGGAATCTGATTTTTTTTTTTTTTTTTTTTTTTTTTGCCACAGATCAGCTAGTAGGTAGACAGGTCAGGCCCTGAGCTCAGGCAGTCTAACTCCAATTGGCCTTGGGCCTATTAAAAACTGTTCTCTATTTTTCAGTGAGAAAAGAGCAAGATCATATTAAGGTTGTTTTATTTTTATTTGCTATGTAGTTTTTACACCATATGCTTTTCCGATTCTTCTGTCTCCATTTTCCCATTTGGGGTCTGGTACATTTTTTGTATGTGTACATAACCTAGAACAAAATATCACTATTCAATTGAGCTTGCTAATTTGGCTGGGCAATTTATTTCACCATGCCCTCTAATTTGTGCTCTTTTTTTTTTAATACATTATAAATAACTGAACAGCATGTGTAAAGGGCAGCTATACAAATGACCAAACAATTTTGCACACTTGCTGAATCCTTTGACTTCAGAAGTTTTTAATGTATAATATATTAAACAAGCCAAGGTTCAAACCAGTCACCAATTAAATGGCTTTCTATCTACCTCAACAAGAAATAGCTCTGGCTTTTCCAACTTATATGTTAGAACAAGAAGAGAAATATATTAAGTTATTTCAAAAAGCTAGTTGTTTACTTTTGGTAGGTACCAATTCAACAAAAATTCACCCCTGGACCCTCCAAAATTTCATGTGTTTTTACATTTCAAAGCTAATTATGCCTTCCTACCTTCCCAACAGTCCCCAAAAGTCTTAACTCATTTCAGCATTAACTCAGAAGTCCACAATCCAAAGTCTCATTTTAGGTGAGGCAAGTTCCTTCCATCTATGAGCCTGTAAAATCAAAAGTAAATTAGTTACTTCCTAGATACAATGAAGGTACAAGTATTAGGTAAATACACCTGTTTCCCACTGGGGAAATTGGCCAAAACAAAGGAAATACAAGTCCCATGCAAGTCCAAAATCCAATAGGGCAGTCATTAAACTTTAAGGTTTCAAGATACTCTCCTTGGACTCCGTGTCTCACATCCAGGTCATGTGGATACAAGAGGCGGGCTCCCATAGCCTGAGCAGCTCTGCCCCTGTGGCTTTGCAGTGTATAGGCCCCCTCCTGGCTGTTGTCATGGGTTGGCATTTACTGTCTGCAGCTTTCCCAGGCACACAGTGCAAGCTGTCAGTGGATCTAACATTCTGTGGTCTGGAGGACTGTGGCCCTCTTTTCATATCTCCCCAGTAGAAACTCTGGAGGCTCCAATCCCACATTTCCCTTTTGCACTGCCCTAGCAGAGGTTCTTCTTCCTGGACAGAAGAGGCCTCCACCCCTGAAGCAGCCTTCTGCCTCGACATCAAGGCATTTCTGTACATCCTCTGAAATACAGGCAGAGGTTCCCAAACCTCAATTCTTGTCTTTTATGTACCTGCAGGCCCAACATCATGTGTAACCTGCCCAGGCTTGAGGCTTTCACTTTCTGAAGCAACAGCCTGAGCTGTACATTGGCCCCTTTTAGATAAGGCTGGAGATGAAGCAGCTGTGATGCAGGGCACCATGTCCCGGGATGCGTACAGCAGGGAGTCCCTGGCCCTGGCCCACAAAACCATTTTTTCCTCTTCGGTTTCTGGGCCTGTGATTGGAAGGGCTGTAGCAAAGGTCTCTGGCTTGCTTGCAGATATTTTCCCATTTTCTTGGTGAATAACATTCAACTCCTTGTTACTTGTGTACAAATTTCTTCAGCAGGCTTGAATTTCTCCCTATAAAATGGGTTTTTCTTTTCTATTGCATCATTAGTCTGCAATTTTTTCAAACTTTAATGCAGTGCTCCCTCTTGAATGCTTTGACACTTAGAAATTTCTTCTGCCAGATACCGTGAATAATCTCTCAAGTTCAAAGTTCCACAGATCTCTAGGGCAGGGGCAAAATGCCACCAGTCTCCTTGCATAGCAAGAGTGATGTGTAGTTACCAATAAATTCCTCATCTCCTTCTGAGACAATTTCACCCTGAACTTCACTGTTCATATCACTATCAGCATTTTGGTCAAAGCCACTCAACAAATCTCTGAGAAGTTCTAAATTTTCCCATGTATTCCTATCTTCTTGAGCCTTCCACACTGTTCCAACCTTTGCCTGTTACCCCGTTCCAAAGTTACTTCCACCTTTTCCGGGGTGTTTACAGCAGCACCCCGCTATACTCGTACCAATTTACTGTATTAGTCCATTCTCACACTGCTATAAGGACATACCTGAGACTGGGTAATTTTTATAAAGGAAAGAGGTTTGATAGACTCACTGTTCCACATGGCTGGGAAGGCCTCACAATCATGGCAGAAGGTGAAGAAGGAGCAATGGCACATCTTACATGGCAGCAGGCAAGAGTGCATGTGCAGGGTAACTTCCCTTCATAAAACCATCGGGTCTTGTGAGACATTCACTATCACAAGAAAAGCATGGGAAAAACCTGTCCCATGATTCAATTACCCCCCACTGGGTCCCTGATGACGCATGGAGATTATGGGAACTATAATTCAAGATTAGATTTGAGTGGGGACACAGCGAAACCATATCAGGCTGTATGAGCTAAATGAAACTAAAAGCATATAAAGCATAGCAAATTCTCAATAAATTTCAGTAAACATTATAATTATTATTTTAAAAATTATTATACTCTCCTGTTATTCTTATCAGGGTTGGCTGTAGATATCTTTGACCTTGTAGGTGTTTCTGCAGTATATAGATCAATCATGTTAGGTTGGTGCAAAAGTAATAGAGGTTTCGCTATCACTAACCAGCAAAAACCACAATTATTTTTACACAAACCTAACAGAATGTTAGAGCTCAGCTATCCTCTGTGATAGTGTCAGTCATAAAACATAGTTTGAAAATTTTTCAGTGCCCTACCCCCACCATGCTGTGGCTGTGTTGTATATCTGCCCTGCAGAGTTTTTAGAAAATTCTATTTAAATTTGGTTGCACTGCCCCCATTAACACCCTTGTTTTGACTGTCTGACCCTTATTCTTAGAGCTTGCCATTCATTTTAAACTGAAATTTAATCATTTTAAAATTTAAATGATGTTGGCCAGCTCATTCTGTGTCATTCAATAGTTGCTCTGAAGGGGCCTAATCTAAGAAATCCCAAAGTGAGGATACTAAATGAATGAGTCACTTTTCTTTTCTCAAGTTATGCTTTTCAAATTCTAATCACTTGAGGAATTTGATATAAAAATCAAATTTTAACTGAGTTGGTATAGGGTGGAATTTGGGATTCTGCACTTCTACCAGGCTGCTAATTGCTGCTGCTGGTCCATAAACCAGACTTGGGGAAGCTAGATCTTAAGGAGATTGCAGTTGTGTCTGTAATCAAATATGAGTATTGAAAATTGTTATGAACTAGTATAATGTTACACAAAGTAATGAATGATCAATGATGGATACAATGAGGAGAATTTGGATTTTGTTGAAAAAACATAAGCAGAATTTATTTATTCAGTATTTATCTGTTTGTAAATACACGTGTGGATATGTGTGTATGTACATATGGCTTTCTATACAGACATATATAGCTTCTGTCTACTGTGGGAGCCTAGAAGTAGTGACACCTTAGTTTCCATATCCCATAAAAGGAATCAGGGTTTGTTGGAAAAGTAGATGATCCTGGAACTGGGGCAGAAAATATACAAGGTGAATCTGGAACACATTATGGTGCCAGAAAATAAGAAGTAATAAAAAAAAAAAAGAAAGAAAAGAAAAGAAAAAGAGAACATGGCAAAGAGGCACAGGAGCCAACTGAAATAGCCAGCACAGTTTACTACTATCAATATTAAACATCAACCCAATAATAAATGTTTAGAGTATATATGATATACGTATGTACATACACACATGGGGGAGAAGGGACAGCTTTTTCTTACAGAATAATTAAAATTAATAAATGTAGTAAGAATGAGGGAAATAGAAAATCATCAGTATACCACAGTAATAGTTGTTGCAGCAAGATCAATCAATTAAAGCTAAAACTAGTAGGTAAAAATTAAATTACAAAGTCCCAAAGTAACTGTACCAAAATAAATACTTACTAATTACAGAGATGAATATCATAAATTTATAGTGGAGAAACCTGGTAGATTCCACTTTACCAAGAGATCAAGATTAAAGCCACCAGTAATAAGAGATATTGACATAATGTGTCTTTTGATATGATACACTCTTGAAAGGAAACATTACATTTGCATCATTCTTTTCACTTATGCATAACCTCATTATAATCATGAAAAATACTTATAAATATTGTAATGACGGAGATTATTCTGAGATATACATCATTAGGCAATTTTGTTATTATGCAAACATCATAGAGTGTACATGCATAAAACTACATGATATAGTCTACTACACACCTAGGCTATGTAGTTATATGGTATAGCTATGCTCTTAGGCTACAATCCTGTTCAGCATGTTACTGTACTGAGTACTGTAGGCAATCATACCATAATGGTAAGTATTGATGTATCTAAACATATCTAAAGGAGCCATCTGAAATAACTGGCACAATTTAAAGATACAGTAAAATTATGGTATTATAATATTATGGGACCACCATTGTATATGCAGTTTATCATTGACCAAAATGGCATTATGAGGCACATGAATATATATCTGAAAAATCCAGATTAAAGGACAGTCTATGAAACAAATGACCTATATTTTTCAAATTTGAGATCATTAAAGACAATGAAAAACTGAGGAACCATCATAGATTGGGGGAGATTAAGGAGACATGACGAATAAATGCAATGCAAGATTCTAGATTAGGGCTGGGCTTGGTGGCTCACACTTGTAATCCCAGTACTATGGGAGACTGAGGCAGGAGGATCATCTGAGGTCAGGAGTTTGAAACCAGCTTGACCAACATGGAGAAATCCCATCTATACTAATAATACAAAAATTAGCTGGACGTGGTGGTGCATGTCTTGTAACCTCAGCTACCCGAAAGGCTGAGGTTGCAGTGAGCCAAAATTGTGTCATTGCACTCCAGCCTGGGCAACAATTGAAAAACTCCATCTCAAAAAAAAAAAAAAGGAAAAAAAATTCTAGATTAAATCCTGAAACAGAAAGACAACAGCAGAAAAACTGGTAAAATAGGAACAGTCTGTAGTTTGTCTAATAGTATTGTAGTAATGTCTCTTAGTTTTGATAATTTAATATCATCATGTAAAATGTTAAAACTAGAGGAACTCTCTGTACTGTAAGGCAGTAACAATCTGAAAATAAAAAATTAAACACAAAAAAAGAATGAAGAATAAATAAAAGTGGTTCCCCATTTCAGTTTCATTGCTAGAAGTAACCACAACTCTTTGTAGATTCTGGATATCAGTCCTTTATCAGATGGGTAGATTGCAAAATTTTTTTCCCATTCTTTGCCAGTTCACTCTAATAATTGTTTCTTTTGCTGTACAGAAGCTCTGGAGTTTAATTAGAACCTATTTGTCTATTTTGGCTTTTGGAACCCACAAAGAACTAAAACAAATTTACAAGAAGGAAATAAACCCATTCAAAAGTGGGCAAAGAACATGAACAGACACTTTTCAAAAGAAGACATATGAGGCCGACAAACACATGAAAAAATGTTTATCATCATTGGTCATTAGAGAAATGCAAATCAAAATCACATTGAGATACCATCTCACACCAGTTAGAATGGCAATCCTTAAAAAATCTGGAGACAACAGATGCTGGAGAGGATGTGGAGAAATAGGAACACTTCTACACTGTTGGTGGGAGTATAAATTAGTTCAGCCATTATGGAAGACAGTGTGGCGTTTCCTCAAGGACCTAGATATAGAAATTCCATTTGACCCAGCGATCCCATTACTGGGTATATATCCAAAGGATTAGAAATCGTTCTATTATAAAGACACATGCACAGGTATGTTCATTGCAGCACTGTTTACAATAGCAAAGACCTGGAACCAACCCAAATGCCCATTGATGATAGATTGGACAGGGAAAATGTGGCACATATACACCATGGAATACTATGCAGCCATAAAAATGATAAGTTCTTGTCCTTTGTGGGGACATGGATGAATCTGGAAACCATCATTTTCAGCAAACTGACACAAGAACAGAAAATCAAACACGACATGTTCTCACTCATAGGCAGGTGTTGAACAATGAGAACACATGGACACAGGGAGGGGAGCATCACACACTGGGGTCTGTTGGGGGGGACTAGGGGAGGGACAGTGAGAGGGAGGGACAGTAGGAGGTAGGGAGGTTGGAGAGGGATAACATGGGGAGAAATGCCAGATATAAGTGAAGGGGGCATGGAGGCAGCAAACCACATTGCCATGTATGTGCCTATGCAACAATCCTGCATGATCTGCACATGTACCCCAGGACCTAAAGTACAATAATATATATATATATATATATAAGTAACCACAGTTACCACTTATGGCATGTCCTTGTAGACTTGCAATAACTCTTACAATAAAAAGTTATAATAATGAAAAAATGGTTTCAGATTTCAAGCATCTTATACTTAGTTTAAAAACTTATCTACAGAAAGCTACACAAATATAATTACAAGGCAAATTTTCAAAAATTGTGCACAGACAAAAATAGATTTAATAGAAATTAAATGTTACATAAACCCCGGGCATTTTGTCTTCAGTCCTTTGCCTAGGGGTTTGTTATGGCCTAAGGGTCTTACTCATTCAACCATCTCACTCCTTTCTGCAGCACTTTTTTGTTTAGCTTTCTCATTTCAGTATCACACTTGACTTCCAGCTCTTACAACTTCCTTCCTGAAGCAGAGCTGAGTTACTTGAACTAATTTACTTGAAATCCTTCCAGGATAAGTGATGAAATGCTTATTAGAAATACTTTATGTTCAGAAATTTCATTATATAAATCACTTAAATTAATTAAAGTGTAGAAACCTAATGACTAATGTTCAAAATCCATTAACTGAGAGAGACAAATGAATTCCCATGCCTTTCTACATGCTCTCCTCCGCTCCTAGCAGTTGGTAACTTTCGTTATTGTATAAGAGTTTTATTTACTTCTTGACAGTAAAAATGACCTTTCTTTTTAGTATTAAGCAGAGTTCACCTTTGATTACCTTTTCCAGTCTCTTCTACTTTAAGTGATTCAGATTTTGAAAGCCGACCATCTGTTCACAAATAATGTTCTCACTATGAAGGCAGGGATTATGTTTACTGCAATCTCACAGGATAAGATACCAATAAAAATATAAGAATATAAACTGGAGAAAAGCAAATTCTAAAGGAAAGCATTTACATGAAATGAACAAGCATGAAGAAACTATATTTGTAGCCATGAGATTAAGGGTAAAAGAATTTGGAACTAAAATAAGTAACAGGTTATAGAATTGAGGAAAAGAAAATGTTACAAAGGTGATCTCATTGTCTTTTATTATAAGTGGGAATCACGGATGACCTTCATTCAATGTGATGTGAGGTATAAATCTTTTGAAACTCTAGAAAGAAGACTATAGGAAAGATTTGACTGGTCCACATAAAGATTATCAGTTAATGTAATAAAATAATCACAAAATAACAGAGATAAAAGGAAACTCAGCAGTTGAACTGTCTACTGTATAGATGAACTCTTTAATTCTACATCGTCTATGAAGCAAGCTTAGCAAAAGTTAGCACTTATAATAACAGTGCTATCTTTTGCTAAGTTCCAAGGTTTGTGGAAAGTGTTTTAAATGCATTCTTCCCTTTTATTCCTCACGATACCACTATTAAATTGATGAGAAAAATCAAGATTCAGTGTTGCCTTCATCATCATGATAAACACGCAAAGGATTCTTGTATCTACACAACAAAATACGCTGACTGTGGCCATTCCACATATCCAACTTGTTTCTTTTCATAAATGTGCTCAAATTCAACTATGCCCTTTAACATTAACAAGATGTTTAATACCTATGTTCATTCAGCAACAACAAATGCTTCCAAGTGTCTGCTATATGCAAAGCAGTGTTCTAGGCCCTAGGAACAGAGTAGTAAACAAGAAAAGACAAGAACCTTGGTGTTGCGTGACTTACATTTTTGTTGGAGAGGCAAAAAATAAATAAGCACATTGATAAAATAAGGTCAAAGAGTTATTATACTATGAAGAACATAAATTAAGTTGATGTGAAAGTAAGTGACTTGGGGAAATAATGTCAATTAAAAAGAATTCTCAGGTCAGACTGCTTTGAAGAGATGACCTCTGAATTAGTCCCCAAATATAGGAAAGAGTCAGTAGGACAAACATCACAGGAAGTGTGCTCCAGTTAAAAGAAGCAGAATGAGCAAGGATATTTTAGTCTGAATGAGCCTGGTGTGTCTGAAAAATAGGAAGGTGGTGAAAGATAGGGAGAGGATTAAAAGATTTGGTTGGAAAAGAAGGCCAGGGCCTTGAGACCATAGCAGGAGTTTGGGTTTTATTGTAAAGATATGGGAAAGTCATTAGAGGATCTTAATGGGGGGATGGTGTAATTTGATTTGAATTTCAAAAAGAGCACTGTATCTAAAGAGCAGAAAATGAACTGGAGGAAGGGAAGTCAAATGAACTGGAGGAAGGGAAGTCAAGCAGAAAAAAAGAAGAGACTATTGAAATAATTGGAGATGACAAAATTTGGAAAAAGATAGTTTTGGTAGAGATGGAAAGGCATGTATTAGTTTGGTTATATATTGGAGGCAGTGCCAATAGAAGTTATTGATGGATTGAATGTGTGAGTGAGAGAAACAAAAGAAAGAAAAGCTGATTCTCAGGAATTTGTCTTGAGCACCAAGGGTAGAAAGTAATAGACAATGGCTGGCTGAGGTGGCTCACCCCTATAATCCCAGCACTTTGGGAGGCCAAGGCAGGCAGATCATGAGGTCAAGAGATTGAGATCATCCTGGCCAATATGGTGAAACACTGTTTCTACTAAAAATACAACAGTTAGCTGGGTGTGGTGGCACACACCTATAATCTCAGCTACTTGGAAGAGTGAAGCAGGAGAATCGCTTGAACCCAGGAGGCGGAGGTTGCATGAGCTGAGATCGCACCACTGCACTCCAGCTTGGGCAACAGAGGGAGACTCTGTCTCAAAAAAAAAAGAAAGTAATAGATATTTGCCATTTGCTGAGTTGGGGAAACCTGCAAGCAGAGCAGAAATAGTCTGCAAATGAAAGCCTAAGAAAAATGAGCCAATTCTATTCTACTTTCTCTTCATCACCGCTCATCCTTCTATCCCAACTCTTTAGTCAATGCCAACATATTTCCTCACTCACTTAGGAGAACTAGATCAGCCAGCATAAACTCCCTTATTTACATTTGTCTCTGCAAAAGCCACCTGCTCTATACTTGTCATTTACTTTAGTCTCAGAATAAGGGGCATCCCTCTGTCCCTCTAAAACTAATTGTTCTATGTTTGCTATGAATCTCAGCATTTCTGAGTTGCTTGAGAACTTTTGTTTCCAAATGTATTCTGCCCGTCTAATACATTCCACTTTTCCTCTCCACTAAGCTGTTCCCTTCTATATTCAAAAGTTTGTATCTGCTTACTTGAAAGTAACTCTCTAGCTGTGATCCCCTTATTATTATATTTTGTACGGACTGAAGCCCTTCTATTTTGCCTCCAGTTGTGAGTTTTTTCTTGCTGTTGTCAGTTGCCCAAGGTTGAAGTTATCACGAGGCACAGTTCGTGTCATGTAATCATTATTAGTTCATGCAAGGCCCTGGAGCCTGTCTGATTGATGTGTTGATTTGTTCAGCATTCCTGTTTCCCCCATTCCTCACTTTCATTCTTCTTTCCCATTAGCAACCATTTCCATGTGCTTGACAAATATACTTCTTTTTCTAAATGCGGTTTTGTGGAGGTTGACTAGAAATTAATTTCTAAGAAAGAGAGACAGAGAGAGGGAGACTATTTAAAGCTATGACATTGAAAGAAATGTGAAGTGAATATAGATGGAGAACACATTCACGTACTGGACTTGGTGTATTCCAGCATTAAGAAATCATGAAAATGAAATGGGATCAATATCAGAGACTGATAAAGAATACCTTAGGAGATAGAGAAAAAAAACGGGAAAATACCGTGTCCTAGATATCAAATGGAAAATATGTTTACAGGAATATGAAATGAAAAACTGTACAGTGCAGCTAATAGATCAAATAAGATGACAGCTAATAAGTGACCATGAGATGTAGTAATGTGAAAGTCACTGGTAACTTTAATTAGCATGTTATATATAATGGTGCAATAACTTGATTGGAACTTGGATCATGGTTTCAGTGAAGTTTAGACATAAAAGTGACTTTTTTTTATCCCTATTGAGTTTTTAAGTTTATCATTATAGTTTTCATAATTTTTACCCTATTGTGATTCCTTAATCTTTTTTCCCAATACTATCACACAAAATTTTTACAATGATATTTTCTTACAAATTAATTCTGCACTGTTAAGAACATAATTTTTTGCTTTTCCATGTTTATAGCAATTTTAAGTGAAAGCCAACTTTGTTTAAAATTTTTCTCATATTTAATACCAAATTATCTTGAAACATCATCTGAACATTTCCCTCTTCTAATATAATTGCTTCTTCTAAAAGTGTTTTCATTATGGAGCTGGTTGAGGCCAAACTTCTGAGCATTTATACAAGTTAGAAAATTGTATTATGCTTCATATTTTAAAAATATATTTTCTTTCTACAGTGTATACATAGCTCAAACATCACATTATATCTCATAAATACACGTGATTTTCAATTAAAAATAAATAAATTAAAATTATTTAAATATATTTTTCCTGATATAAAATTGTTGTTCTAAGTTTCTTAGTTTATTATATATATACATATATATATATATATATATTTTTTTTTTTTTTTTTTTGAGATGGAGTCTTGCTCGCCAGGCTGGAGTGCGGTGGCACCAGCTCGGCTCACTGCAACCTCTGTTTCCCAGGTTCAAGCCATTCTCCTGCTTCAGCCTGCTGAGTAGCTGGGATTACAGGTGTCTGCCACCATGCTGAGCTAATTTTTTCATTTTCGATTGGCCAGGATGGTCTCAATCTCTTGACCTCATAATCCACCTGTCTCTGCCTCACAAAGTGCTGGGATTATAGGCGTCAGCCACTGCGCCCAGCTATTATATTCCTACATGCAGAAGTCTATCAATTTGATTCTTGTATTAATATTTTGTAGGTAATCTGTTTTTACTTCCTAGAAGCTTTTGGAATTTTATCTTTTTTTCTATTTTTTTAACTTTTAAATTCAGGGGTACAAGCACAGGTACCCCTTACTACATAGGTGAATTTGTATCATGGGAGTTGGTTATACAGATTATTTCATCACCCAGGTATTAAGCCTAGTACCCATTAGTTATTTTCCCTAATCCTCTCCCTCCTCCAAGCCTCTGCCCTCTGAAAGGCTTCAGTGTTTGTTGTTCTCCTCCATGTGTCTATATGTTCTCATCATTTAGCTCCCACTTATAAATGAGAACATGTGGTATTTGGTTTTCTGTTCCTGTGTTAGTTTGCTAAGGATAATGGCCTCTAGGTCAATCCATGTTCCTGAAAAGGACATGATCTCATTCTTTGATGACTGCATAGCATTCCATGGTGTATATGTACCACACTTGATTTATCCAGTCTATCGTTGAGAACATTTAGGTTGATTCTATGTTTTGGATTGTGTGAAGAATGCTGCAATAAACATAAATGCATGTGTCTTTACAGTAGAATGATTTATATTCCATTGGGTATATACTCAATAATGCAATTGCTTTGATGTTCTTAAATTTTACTAGATTGTGTTGGGTGTTATTATTGTCATTATTATTATTGCCTCTCTTATTTGACACTCTATGAATTCTATCAATCTGAGCATTTTCATCTATCCTTAAATATTCTATCTACATCTCTATTATTATGACATATACTTTCTTCTGTTTTTTATTTTCTCTTTACCCTATCAGACTCCAGTTATATAATTTTGGCATTTTTCTTTGTTATTTTGCTTTTCATATCTCTTAGCTTTAAAAAATATTTACTGCCACTTTATCATTTTCTACTACTTTCTTGAGAGTCTCTCAATGTCCTCTTCTATCACAACAGTTAATTCTAAAACTTTGTCTCTCCTGTTCTTTTTTCAATTAAATTGTTCTTTGTTATAATTTTCAGATTAAATATTTCCTCTTGGTATTCTTTTATTACTTCTTATATTAGATATGATCTATATGTGACATAGGCTGTTTTCTTTCATTTATAGTAGCTATATTCCTCAAGTATATAGACATTTTGGCCTGTGAATATATGTTTTCTTGTGTGACTCAGCTACTCTATCTGATTATGTGTGTGGGACAAAGATTGAAAGCCAGGTCAAATCCTGTATCCCTCCTGGTACGTTTAAAGAAGAGTAAAAGATGAGACCTGAGCAAAAGGTATCAGGCCTCCAGAAACTCTGCTGACCACTGCTACTATTCCTCCAGGAAAAATCTCTAGTCAGGACTTGCCTTGAAATTCTTAGGAGAAATACTTGGAGGGTGTTTTTTCTTGAGAGTTTTGAGAGGGAGAACAGAGAGAAATAAAGCCACTGATCTCTTCACTCACAGTTGTATTCATCAACTCCTCACCTCAGAAACCAGTTCCTCTGCCATTACTGCAGATTTTTGTTGTGCAAGGGCAACCATTATAACAGGTGAGTGTGATGTGGAGGCAGAAGTGGAACTGAAAAACTCTCTTGCAAGTTATTCTCTCAGCTCTGCTTCAATTTTTCTGCAGCTCATGGCCACAGAGAAGCAGACCTGTGATTGTCTAGACCTAGCTCTCTTAACAGAAGACGTGGGGAGCGGGTGTTCCAGTAATATTTTATCTTATACCAGTGAATTTTATTTTATACCATGCTGCATCACATAAGACTCTTAGAAAATTTCCTGAATATATCTTTATTTTCCAAATATATCAAAACTAATAACTAAAAGACAGATTGAGTTAACATGGTAGTTTCTAATTCCCTCTCTCTTTGATTAACTGAGAGGGGCTGCAGGTACCTAAAATGAGCAAAGGAAAGTAATGCAGTATGGAGACATCAGGCTGTATACTGTATCAGGGTAGAAGGGCTCAGAGGAGCTGTGATGAGGTTTCCAACTGGTAAATTTGACACTGGAGGAAACACGGATAATTAGTGGAGTTTCTCCATCTGGTGTGCAACCACATGGGTAGGATAGAAACAAATCATACACACAACTGCAGTCAAAACTCAATTTAATTCTTACACTAGAAGCAAATATCCTAAATGTTAATTATTTTTATCCCTGGGTGGTGAAACTATGTGTGTTGATTTTCTCTACTTCTTTCTAATATTGTGAATTTTCAAAATGCTTATAATGAACTTCTATTATAGGTATAACATAATAAGATACATTTTAAGTGGAACACTTGTAGCTTTCTCATATGACTCTTTATTAAGTGAACCAAGAAAAAAATCCTTCTCTTTTTGCCAAAGCAATTACAAGAGATGCTTGACTATGTAAAGAAGAGGATAAAATTAGCCTTTAGGAAAATATAAGAAAATGTGACTTTTTGCTGAAGAGTGCCAAAGAGGAACAACTGCAAGTTAAATAGAGGAAACTAACCTTAAAGAAATAATACAAAAATGGTTCCCATCCCCATCAGAATTCAATGATATAGAATTGAATTAGCTAGAAGAGTCACTAAATTAACTCGGAGTACTTTCTCTGAGTACTTTTTTTTTTTTTTTGAGATGGAGTCTCACTCTCTTGTCCAGGCTGGAATGCCGTGACACAGTCTCTGCTCACTGCTACCTCTGCCTCCCGGGTTCAAGTGATTCTCCTGCCTCAGCCTCTCAAGTAGCTGGGATTATATATATGTACACCACCAAGCCTGGCTAATTTTTTTTGTATTTTAAGTAGAGACAGGGTTTCACCATGTTAGCCAGGCTGGTCTCAAACTCCTGACCTCAGATGACCCACCTGCCTTGGTCTCCCACAGTACTGGGATTACAGGTGTGAGCCACTTCACTTAGCCTAACTCTGAGTACTTTTAAAAGTATGTAGATAAGGGAAATAAACTTGCATAATCTTGCATATCGGATGCAAGCTATTGTTTGTTAGTGAATTTTCAAATTATGTGGTGCTTGATAAACTTAGATAAAAAATATAAGCTCCCATCCCATTGTATTTTTTTTAAAATACTGCTTTGAGGTATTGATCTAAGTATAAAATATAATTTATAAAGTATAAATTGGGGGTAATTTAGAAAGACTAAAAATGACTCATAAGTTTAATATAATAATGGCTCCTTTATGTTTTTACAATAGTTGAGATTGGCTATTTAAAGAAAACATAGTCAGCAGATACCTATAAGCCAGGAGACATTGGTGGTCTATTTTTAGCATTCTTAAGGAAAATAAATTCCAATCAATAATTTCATATGCAGCCAAACTATGCTTTATAAGTGACGGAAAAATAAAATATTTTCAAGAAAAGCAAGGACTAAGGGAATTTGTTACTATGAGACCAGGTTACAAGAGATCATTAAGGGAGTACTAAACATGGAAACAAAAGAACAATATTTTCTACCACAAAGACATACCTACGTACATATCCCACAGACACTATAAAGGAAAAACACAATAGAAACTACAAAGCAACAAGGTAACAATTTCACAATAATATCAAAGTCTTACATATCAATATTAACCTAAAAAATTAATGCTCTAAGCACCCCACTTAAAAGGCACAAAATGGCAGTCTGAATAAAAAAAATGAGACTTATATGTCTGCTTTCTTCAAGAGATATGTCTCATAATAATGAGTTGGAGACAGATCTGTCATATAGGTTCAAAGTAAAGAGTTAGAGAAAGATCTATCACACAAATGGAAAACAAAAAAGAGCAAGGGTTGCTATTCTTGAATCAGACTTTAAAACAGACTTTAAGCCAATGACAGAGAAAAAAATAGGACAAGGAAGAGCATTGTATATAGATAAAAGGTTCAATTCAAGGAGAAGATAAAACTATCCTAAATTATCCTAAATATATATACACCCAACATTGGAGCACCCATATTGACAAAGTAACTACTTCTAGACCTATGAAAAGACTTAGCCATGCAATAATAGTGGAGACTTTACACCCTATCAATGTTAGACAGATCATGGTGTCAGAAAACTAACAAAGAAATTTTGGACTTAAACTCAACATTTGTCCAATTAATCCTAATACACATATACAGAATACTCCAACAACCAAACACATAATACACATTCTTCTCATCTACACATGAAATAACTCCAAGACTGACTGCAGTTTCAGTCACAAAGCAAGCCTTAATAAATTTTTAAAAATGTAAAATTATAACAAATACTGTCTTAGACCACAGTGGAATAAAAATATAAATCAACACCAAGAAAATCTCTCAAAACCATACAATTATATTGAAATTAAACAACTTGCTCCTGAATTATTTTTGATTAAACAACAAAATAAAGGCAAAAATCAAAAAATTCTTTGAAATAAATGAAAACAGACACACAACATACTGAAATCTCTGGGATGCAATAAAAACAATGATAAGAGGAAAATTGATAGTGCTTAACACCTATCTTGAAAAGTTAGAAAGATCTCAAATTAATGACCTAACATCACATATAGAGAAATTAGTAAAATGTGGACAAATTAACCCCAAAGCTAGTAGAGGAAAAGAAATAACTAAAATCAGAGCAGAACTAAATAAAATTGAGACCTCAGAAAGAATCAATAAAAAGGATCAAAAGAATCAACAAAACCAAAACTTGGTTATTTGAAAGGATAAACAACATTGATAGACTGAAAGCTAGTTTATAAGAAAAAGAAAAGATTAAAATAACCATAATTGGAAACAACAAAGGTGACATTACAACTAATTCAACAGAAATACAAAACATCCTCAGAGATTATTATGAATAACTCCATGCACAAATTAGAAAACCTAGAAAAATAAATTACTGAAACACACAGTCTTTCAAGACTGAATCAGGAAGAAACTGAAACACTGAACAGACCAATAATGAGCTCTGAAATTAACAGGAATAAAAACCAACCAATGAAAATAGTCTAGCCTAGATAGATTCACAGCCAAATTCTACCAGACATGCAAAGAAAAGCTAGTATTAATTCTACTGAAAGTATTTTTTTTAAAAAAAATCAAAGCAGAGAAACTTCTCTCTAACTCAGTCTATGAAGTCAGTATCACCCTGATACCAAAACCTGGCAAAGACATAGGGAAAAAAGAAAACTACAGATAAATATTCCTGATGAGCATAGAAGCAAAAATCCTCAAAAAATACTAGCAAAATGAAGCACATGTAAAAGTGTATTCATCATGATCATGTAGGCTCTATTCCTGAGATGCAAGGTTCGTTTGACATATACAAATCAATAAATGTGATGTATCCCATAAACAGAATTAAAACAAAAAAACATACAATCATCTCAATAGATATGGAAAAGTTTTTGATAAACTTCAACAGAACTTTATGATAAAAACTTTCAAGAAATTAGGCATCAAAGGAACTCACCATAATAAGAAATATCTATGAAAAACCGTAATCAACATCATGCTAAATGGCCCAAACTAGAAGCAGTTCCCTGGAGAACTGGAAGAGGACAAGGATGCTTAATCACACTACTTCTATTCAATGCAGTACTAGAAACTCTAGCCAGAAGATTTAGGCAAGAGAAGAAAATAAGAGTCATCCAAATAAGAGAAGTCAAACTATCTCCCTTTACTCACAATATGATTCTATAGCTAGAAAACTCTAAAGACTCCACCGAGGGTGGCACATGCCTGTAATCCAAGCACTTTGGAGGCCCAGGTGGGTGGATTACCTGAGGTTGGGAGTTCAAGACCAGCCTGACCAACATGGTGAAACCCTGTCTTTTTTAAAAAAGAAATATATATATACATATATATATACACACATATATATATATATACACGTGTATATGTATATATGTATATATATATATATATACACATATATATATATACACATATGTGTGTGTGTGTGTGTACATATAAAAGACTCCACCGAAAGGATTCTTGGACTGAAAAATGACATCAGTTAAGTTTTGGGATACAAAATCAATGTATGAAAATTAGTAGCATTTTCATACTCCAATAACATTCAAACTGAAAGCCAAATCAAGAATGAAATCCCATTTATAATAGCCACAAAAATGATAAAATACCTAGGAATACATCTATCCAAGGAAGTAAATGATCTCTACAAGAGCTATAAAACACTGCTAAAGAAATCATAGATGACACCAATGAATGAAAAATCATTCTATGCTCATGGATTAGAAGAATCATTATTGTAAAAATGGTCATACTGCCCAAAGCAATCTACAGATTGAACACTATTCCTGTCAGGCCACTAACATCATTTTTCAGATTTGGAAAAAAACTATTCTAAAATTTATATGGGACCAAAAAGGAGCCTGAGTAGCCAAAGGAATTCTAAGCATAAAGAGCAAAGCTGGAGGCATTACATTACCTGACTTCAAACTACACTTTAAGGCTATAATAAATAACAATGTGGTACTGGTACAAAAACAGCCATATAGACCAATGGAACAAAATAGAGAACCCAGAAATAAAGCTGCACACATACAGAATTTGTAGCAATGTCAGTCTTTGACAAAGTTGCCAAACATAAGCAATGGGGAAAGGATTCCTTATTCAATAAATGGTCTTAGGATGCCTGTCTAGTCATATGCAGAAAAATAAAATTGGACCCAACCTCTTACCATATACAAAATTTAACTTCAGATGGAGAAAAAAAGCTTAAATGTAAGACCTCAAATTATAAGACCCAAGAAGAAAAACTTGCAAATATCATTTTAGACATGGCTCTGGGAAAGAATTTATGACTTAGTCCTCAAAAGCAATTGCAACAAAAACAAAAATTGACAAGTGGGACTTAATTAAACTGTAAACCTTCTGCACAGCAAAAGAAACTATCAATAGAGCAAATAGACAACCTACAAAATTGAAGAAAATTTTCACAAACTATCCATCTGACCAAGATCTAATATCTAGAATCTATAATGAAATTAACACAAGAAAAATACCCCATTAGAAAATGGGCAAAAGACACGAACAGACTCTTCTCAAAAGACATGCAAACTGCCTATAAATATGAAAACAGGCTGATTACTAATCATCAGAGAAATGCAAATCAAAACCCCAATGAGATACCATCACACATCAGTCAGAATGGCTATTATTTAAAAGTCAAGAAAAAAACAGAAGTTGATAAAGTTGTGGAAAAAAGAACACTTACACACTTTTGGAATGTAAATTAGTTCAGCCACTGGGGAAAGCAGTTCGGAGATTGAACCAAGAACAGAACTATTATTGGCCTAGCAATTTCATTATGATGTGTGTATCTAACAGAAAACAAATCCTTCTACCAAAAAGACCCATGCACTTGCATGCTCATTACAGCACTATTCGCCATAGTGAAGACATGGAATCAACTTAGGTGTCCATCAGCAGTGGACTGGATAAATAAAATGTGGTACATATATACCATGGAATACTATGTAGCCATATAAAAGAATAAAATTATATCTATTGCAGCACATGAATGCAGCTGGAGACCATATCCTAACCAAATTATTGCATGAACAGAAAACCAAATATGGCATCTTTTCATTTGTAAGTAGATACTATATATTGGCACTATGTACACAAATATGTCAACAATAGACATTGATGACTACCAGAGATGGGGAGGGAGGGAGGTGACACAAGTATTGGAAAACTAATTGTTGGGTACGATGCTCAGTACCAGGGTGACAGTGTCATTTGTACTCCAAACCTCAGCATTATGCAATATACCCAAATAACAAATTGGTGCATGTACCACTGAATCTAAAATAAAGTTAAAAGTGAAAGTAAAATAAAATAAAACATATTTAGAGGAAAGCTTTTTAAGGTTCTTAAATAATCAAATTTATGTTTTTTAAGTTATTTTTATTTATAGATGTTATTTCATGATTTTTGTTCTTGAATATATATTTATGAATATATAATTCTGTATGTAATGGAAGGACATCTAATAATAGTTTGGATTAATAAAAAAATAAGGAAACATAAAATATTGTCTATCATTTTTCATGTAGATGTTCTGTGCATCTATACTTATCAATTTCATTTCTTGAACTTTCACAGCAATGCTAGGAAGTGTTAACATCCTTCCTAGATAGTTTTTAAAAAAACTTTAAGCACCTAAATTGAAAATTAGATAAATCTTTATCCCAGTTCCCATTATGATGAAAAAATATTTATAGGTCTATGATAAAACAATAATCATCTTTTCTTTTCTGGATGATCAATAAAGCAATTATTCATGGACTCATTCAAATGACTATTTGAATGTAAGCTCTTTATATTGCATTAAATATATCAGTATACTATGATGCTTCTCAGTCAATATGAAATACTTAGGATCAGATTTATACTCTTTCATGAAACAACTGAAAAATAAACAAAATAGATGATAATGGGCACTCAACCTTTGGGCCTTAGGGAATGGACAGTGGTCCCTGAGATATAAGAAGGAAATGAAGAAAGCCTTAAAATTGAGGTGAATATGGCAGCTCATGCCTGTAATTTTAGTGCTTTGAGAGGCCAAGGTGGGAGAGGACCATCTGAGTCCAAAAGTTCAAGGCAAGCCTAGGCAACATAGTGAAACCTCATGTCTACAGAAAATACAATAAAAAGGCAGCCGGGTGTGGCACTGCATGCCTGTGGTCTCAGCCACTTGGGAGGCTGAGGTAGGAGGATTGCTTGAGCCCAGGAGCTCAAGGTTATAGTGAGCTATGTTTGTGCCACTGCACTCCAGCCTGGGTAACAGGGTAAGACTCTGACTAATTAAAAAAAGAACAAAAAAAGAAAGCCCTAAAATTTCTATGGCTTACTTCATGGAAAATGTTTCCAAGCAGTAAGAAACAAGGTGGAGTTACAGAGTGGCAACTCCCTACCCCAAATTGAGGAAATAACTCTGTGATGTAGGGAGCCAAAGCAGCCAGAGTAAGGAGAAAACACTACAGAGGTGACAGCTCTATAGAAATAGAATTCTGAATCTGGAGTGGGTCCCCTTCAAGCTTTCATTTAAGTACTATCAGTGCACATGTGTTAGTTAACTACTGCAAAGAGGCCACCAAAAGGACTAGGGGAAATTGTGAAGTTCATGCAAAGCTGTGGATATGGCCTCTTTCCAACATTGAGAGTAAATAGAAAAGCCTTATAATTCAGGAAACATAAAGATCTGTCCTTGGTAGGGGGGAAAACTATCTCCCCAGACTAAACATAGCTGTTATTTAGTCTAACAAAGCTTAAAAGTAAGCTCTAAAAGAATCAAATTTAAGGTAATTTAAGCCTGTTCCAAAGTTCACTTCTTAGGGGAATATGCACTATTTTGCAACAAACAAGATCAAAACTCTGATGCCTGGCACCTGATCAAAAATCACCAACCATGTAAAAAAGATAGCGGATACAACTTATATTGAGGTATAACATCAACCCATTGAAACTGAATCAGAAATGATGCTGGTGATATGATTAGTAGACAAGAACATCAGAATAGTTATTTTGACTATAATATATATGCTCAAGAAGCTAAGGGAGATTGATCATGTTAAGTAGAAAAATTAAAAAAAAAATTAGAAACCCCAAATCAAACATCAAACTTCTGCAGGTAGAAAGAAAATTCTTTAGAAAAAAAATACACTGTGTATGACTAAAAACAAATAGACACTGAAGAAAGAAAGAGGTTAGAAACTATCCAAAAGGAAATAAATTTTTTAAAAACCAAAAACAATAATAACAGTGTATTGATGATATGTGAAAGTACTTCAAGCAGTCAGATCCACGTATAAGTGGAGTCATTTCAAAAAAAAGAGAGAAACGTTGGGAAACTAAAACTATGTTTGAATAGATAATGGCTGAACTTTTTCCAAAGTTGGTAAAAGGTATAAACTAACAGATCTGAGATGCTCAACAAACATCAAGCAAACAAAACAAGGAGAAAATGGCATGACAGGCACATAATAATCAAATTTCTTAAAACCAGTGAGGAGAAAAAGAAAAAACCTGTAAAGCAGCCCAAGAGAAAAGATACATTACATAGAGAGGAACAAGCATTAGGGAGATGGCAGATTTCTCATAGAACACAACACAAGCTAGAAGATAGTGGAATCACAGTTTTTAAGTACTAAAAGAACAAAAAAAGTTATGCAATTATTTACCTAGTTAAATAATAAAGGCAAATTAATGAGTAGTTCAGGTATACAAAGACTAAAAGAATTCATCACTGAAACATGCACAAGAAATGTTACCCAGAAGTAAAATAACACCAGATGGAAACATAAATATACACAAATTAATAGAGTATCAGGGATGCTAACTGCATTGGGAAACATGAATAATTTCTTTATTATTTAAATTTCTTTAAAGGATAATACATAGTATAAAGAAGAAATGGTTAAAACATGGTTTGGAATTTTGAACATATATAAGACTATGACAATATTATAAAAACTAAAAGGGAAAAAGTGAATATATACTTCTTAAGGTTCTTATATTATTTGAGAAAATTTATGTCAATTGAGAATATACTCTAATAAATTAAAGACGTATACTATAAACCCCAAAGCAACCACTAAAATAGCATAACAAAGAGTATAGCTAATAAGATGACAAAAGAGGTAAAATCATAAACTACAAAAACATAAAATAGAAAATTATGAAATACTCAAATAGTTTTTTAAAAGCAAATAAGAAGGTAAAAACAAAAAAGTAAATAAAAAATAAAGAGCAAAATGGTATATTTAAACTCAACCATATCATTATTATATTGAATGCCTATAGTCAAAATACTTCAATTAAGAGGCAGAGATTGGCACATTGAATATAGAGTTAAGACCCAACCACGTCATGCTTACAAAATGTCTACTTTAAATATAAAAACACAAATAGCTTAAAATTAAAGAAATAGAACCTGGTTCAGTGGCTCATACCTGTAATCTCAGCACTTTAGGAGCCAAGATAGGAGGACTACTTGAGTTCAGGAGTTAGAGACCAGCCTGAGCAACATAGTGAGAACCCTGTCTCTATAAAAAGTAAAAAATAAAAAATTAGCTGGGCCTAGTGGTGTATGCCTGTAGTCCCAGCTACTCAGGAGCCTGAGGTGAAAGGATTGCCCCCGCCCAGGAGTTCCAGGGTGCAGTGAACCATGATTATGTCACAGCACTCTAGTCTGGACAGTGGAGTGAGGCTCATTTCCAAATGTAATAAAAATAATAACTGAAGCGTGCACCCTGTTAATGCTAGTCAAAAGACATCTAGAATTACTATACTATATAAAAGTAGATTTCAGAGCAAAGAATATTGCCAGAAAAACATTTATCATTTTTTATAATGGTAAAGATTTATAAATTTTTATAATGATGAAGGTTTCAAGTCACTCAAGAAGACAAACACAAAAAGCATTATAAATAAAAGTTAACAAATTAGATTCCATAAAAATTATGAATATCTGCATTTTGAAAGACAATGCTGACTGAAAAATCATGGACTATGAAAATATAAAAAGATCATGTACCTGATAACACACTGAGAACTGTGAAAGGTCTGAAATTTTAACCTATTTGTTAACCTAGCTAATAAATTGACCTGCCTCAAAAGGCAACATGAGCTTCACATTCTCACTGGTTCCTTCTTACTTCCCCAATTCCCACAGATGATACAGAGAAGCCCAGTGATGCTGCACAGGTAGAGGGTTTGTATGACAGCTGAGGACCTCTGACCTTAGAAAACCCCAGTCTTCTAAGGAAGCTGCTAATTAATCTGCCAAAGAATTTCCCCAAGGAGAAATTACTTACATTATCCTGGAGAGCAACAAATATGTCTTCCACCCTGAAAAGAGACAGTACTTGCATTTTCTAAGGATGTTGGCTATGTAAACAAATTAATGCCTCTGTGCAGATAATGTGCAAAAATATGAGACACCCATAGGTCATTGTTTCTCTACATGAAATTCTACCATCCAGAGTATGTAAAGAACTCTCAAAACTCAACAACAAGGAAACAAACATCCCAACTTAAACATTGGCAAAAGATCTGAACAGACGCTTTATCAAAAAAGATATGTGCATGGCACATAAGCACATGAAAACACCATTAGACATTAAAGAAATACAAATTAAAAACACAATAGGATATCACTAAACATCTATTAGAATCTCAAAAAGTAACCAATCTGACCATAATACATGAAGATGTGGAGAAAATAGAACTCTTACACATTGCTGGTAAGTATGTAAAATGGTTCAGCTACTCCAAACAATGGTTTAATACTTTCTTAAAGACCTAAAGATATACCTGCCATATGACCAAAACATTCTACTTCTAGATATTCTCAAGAAAAGTTAATGCAGATATCCACATAAAGACCTGTGTGCAAATGATCGTATCAGGTCTATTGTCCTAGCCCTAAACTGAAAACAATCCAAATGTCTTGCAACATGTACATGGGTTAACAAAATGTAGTATACAATGGTACACTATTCAGAAATAAAATAAATCAGCTATTGATACATGCAAAACACAGAAGACTCTCAAAAATAATTGTGTTGGGTGAAACCAGCCAGACAGAGCATGCATGCTATATAATGCCATTCATAGAAATTTGAGGATAATCTACAGTGGCAGAAAGCAGGTCACTGGTTGCCTAGGGACAATGGGGGCCAGGGAGAACTGGAAGGAAGAACAGTCTTTAAAGTTAACTTAATCCATTGGGTCTCTCTCATGTTTCTGGACTAATTCTCTGTGCTATCTTTCTACTGTGCTGATATTGAATTAGCTGTTCCAGATAAAGATCTGACATCCTCACAAAAATATATTTAGAGGAAAAGAACGATTTCCTCTTAAGTAACAAAAGGAACTTATTCCCACAGACATTACATATTTTTGTTGTAGTGTGTTTGGAAAAATAGCTATAATTTCTCTATTCTCTGCATCCATGCCCCTTGCAATGTGACTTTGCAGCTGCTCCCATCACAAGATGGATTCTACTTACCCATTTTAAGTCTGGCTTGCTTTGTCTCTTACTTTGGCCAATGGAGTGTAGTGGAGGTGAGAGTATACACTTCTCAGCTTCAGCCTCAAGAGGCCATTAATGCCTCAGCTCTCTCTCTCTTGGAAACCTGCCCAGCTGCAATGTAAATAACCTGGGCTAGTCTGCTAGAAGATGGGAGACACAAGGAACTGGAATTCTTCCAGCTGATACCATTCTAGCCCAATCAATGGCCAGCCAAATAGGTAGCTCTCCTCAAACACAGAGTTGAGCCCAGCTGAACCCAAAACACCACCAGCTGAGACCAGCCCAAATTGCCCAACCACTGAATCATGAGCTAAACAAATGGTAAGTGTTTGAAGCTGCTAAATTTTGGATGGTCTGTATGTAGGGAAAGCTAACCATTACATCTCGACTCATATCATTGACCTTAGAGGATCAGCTATGAAAACAGAACGGGGTAAGTGAGGAAGTGAAGCAGGAATGAAACAATACTGGTCTGTTAGGAGTGTAAGGGGAAGGGGTGTTGACAGGCAAATAACCAAGAGCATTTTAGCAAATCAGGCTTTGAAAATTAAGATAGTACTTACTGGCAGGTCAAATGTAGCATTGCATACAGTGATGGATTTTAGCTAAAGAACAGTTCCTTACAATCCTTTATAAAAGTGGAGAAAAAGAATTGAATTTTTGTGGTGGCTTTTCTTCAATTTAATTCTGATTCATTCATTAGGTTAAAGAAAATCTGCATTGTGCTATTTTTGCAAAACCTAGTGCTGGGGATTATAATTTTCTTTTACTTTGTTTATGAGGATTTGACTTTACATAATTACATGAAAAAAATTACCCAGCAGATGTGCATTTTCAACAGCATTCCATAAGGCTTCTTAACATAGGGCATTTTTCAAATTGGTTTTAGTTATTTAAAAGAGGATAGCTCTTGTATGCTTAGTCTTCCTGCCAGAAATATCAAAAATTAGAGGGTTAGGAAAACATAAAAAATAAAAATAAAATATGACTCTTCAGTATATGAGAAATCTATAATTTAAGGTAGGATAACTTTGTTCTCAGAAAATGTGCTTATGATGGATTTTGCTTCAAAGCAATTTAAAAAAACTTCTATTAGAGGCATTTGTGTGGCTGATTATACGAATCTTGTCAACCTCCTAGCCTGATACACTGTTGCTGAAAAAAAATCTAATGAGTATTCATAAACAGAATATTTTTAAAGGGTATAGTTAGGTAGCTAAAAAAGCATTATTTATAGTTTATGCCTGATAGTATATTTCAACTTGACAGTTGTATCTAAAGCAAGACTGATGCCTCTTAACAGCACAAAATAATAGAAAGTGACAGGTACATATACTTTATTATAGTATAAATCCAGGTCATAACTAAGGATTGTACTTTTCTTATGCCTGTTCTCTCAGATTTTTCTTTTCAGGTAGAGAAAAAATAATGTATCAAAAAGTTGTCCTCTAAATTCACACAAAAAATACATTAACCAGTGATGTAGGTACAATTTCTCATCAATAATCATCTATGTTTCTTGAAAACCACACATAGTATTTATCACTTCAAAATAGCCATAGGTTATAATAAGCTTAAATAATATACCAAATAAGGGTAAATTTGTATCTATCCAATGTCTAGGATGAAGCACTATACCGATATTAAGATATGAATATTTTTGTCAAAAGGTCAATCAAAAAACTCAGAAATGTCTACCAAGGGCCAAGGGAAAATCATATAAACTAAAAATGGGTGAAATAAACCCAAATAGGCATGCACAAATAAAGAGATTCTGTATGATATGCAGTGTTAATTTCAGACAAAAATGTAAGAGTCAGGAAATAATATGTATTCTAGGAACAAACTGCATTTGTGTTCTGTGTGTTTTGGGCATGGGGGTGGGGATGACCAGAAGTTCAAACAAACAGGAATTATTTGGTCTTTGGCTTGTGAAGAAACATGAGACATCAACAACAAAAATGACCTCAGTAACAAAAATGACCCTACTTAATCTTAGAGGGGTTCATATTTTTGTGAAGATAAAAATATCTTCCACAGCACCCAAACAATATGGAATGGATTCCTGTAGATAAAACTGAAGGAAGATGTGAAAGAAACAGGATATTCAGTAAGTAAGGACTAGGCAGTTTTCTCTTTAAGAAAACCAAAGGCAACATTTATTTCTGATATTCTTAACTTCTCCCTCATTTTCTCTTCATTTTTTAGAACCATCCTGACCAGCGGTATTTTTCAACTTTCCCTTTTTGGGTGTTCAATTTAATAGTGAAATTTAAATAGCGCTCAATTTAGACCAGGCACAGTGGCTCATGCCTATAATTCCACCACTTTGGGAGGCCGAGGCAGGTGGATCACCTGAGGTCAGGAGTTCTAGACCAGCCTGGCCAACATGTGAAACCCCGTATCTACTAAAAATACAAAAATTAGCTGGGCATGGTGATGTGTACCTGTAATCCAAGATACTCAGGAGGCTGAGGCAGGAGAATCACTTGAACCCAGGAGGCAGAGGATGCAATGAGATGAGATCATGCCACTGCACTCCAGCCTGGGCAACAAGAGTGAGACTCTTTCTAAATAAATAAATAGTGTTCAATTTAATTTGAAATGGTTTGGCTCTATGTCCCCACCCAAAACTCATCTTGAATTGTAATCCCTGCATAAAATGTTAGAGGAGGTACCTGGTCGGAGGAGATTGGATCATGGGGGAAGTTTCCCACATGCTATTCTCATGATAGCAAGGGAGTTCTCATAAGATATGATTGTGTAAAAGTGGCAGTTTCCCTTCAATACACTCTCTCTCCTGCCACCTCCTCCATAATTGTAAGTTTCCGGAGGCCTCCCCAGCCACATAGATCTATGATCAACTAAATCTCTTTTGTTTATAAATTACCCAGTCTCAGGTAATATCTTCATAGCAGTGTAAAAATGGACTCATACATTGTTTTACTGTTCCTATTTTCTCAGGACCTTCAGAAGGTACTTTAGAGAAAGAAGTGATAAACTCTGTTTAGGAACATATATTTGTTGCTGCTAAGATATCATGGGCTACTGCATTCATTGTATGAAATCTCTCTGGCTTTATCTAAAATGTAATACTTTGTAGCACTGATATTTTGTCATTGGTGAATCAAAAGGAAGATAGATCTTGCATGCAAGAGAGGTAAATAAAGCTTTCACATTACATTATATTGTCAGCTACCTAGTCCACCTATGTATAATGTTTCATCAAATCCAACAAATTAAATTCATTAAAATAAATTGTTTTTATCATAGAGATCAGAGCATATAAATAAACTCAAATGACTTAGGGGGATTCTGACAAATAATACAAACTGTGAGGTGACCAGTTACCATAAGATACATTATTATTAGGGAGGTGAACCTAATATAGATATTATAAATAGATATCATATATGTACATAGCATATAACAATTCAGATAGTAGTTTGAAAAAATAGATAACCACTAGCAATCTTCTCTACAGTGAATTTATTTTTTCTAAATGATTATGGCTACCATTATCATGAACAATAATTGTTACAGTAATAAATTTTTAATAACAACAGCTGGTGCATATCAAGGACTCACCATGTGAATAGCATTCTGATAAATGTTCCATGGTATGATCTCATTAAATCCTCATCATAACCTGATGAGCATTTAAAAATTTGAACTATTGTGAGTGAATACAAATGCTTTTCCTCTTACAGAAAAAGACAGCAATAAACACTCTTCTAGTGATTTTCTTTTCTTTTTAACATTAAGTCTCCCGTAGAAACATCTTTCTTACAACTGCCCTCTATTGTTGAGTGATCTCTCCCCTTTCCTCCAAGTCCTCCAGCCTTCTCCCAAGAGGGGCTCAGAGGAGGAAGTGGAGAGAGTGAGAGGGCACAGAATGAAAGGAGATATCAATGGATAAGAGTTAGACTTTAACTTTTTTCAGCAAGTACAAAAGGAGAGAAGCAACATTTGCTTTGGGAAGCTGGAAATGCTTATGTTTCCAGTTACCCTCCATCTTCCTCCTCTCCTCTAGGCTTCCTCTGAAAGTGTCCCCCAGGAAACACAGGGAGCAGCCAGAGTACACATTCCAGCTTTAAAAGTGGAGTGCTTGAACAGCCTCTAATCTTTCAAACCAAGTCTGCAACTTGATCCTTCCTGTTACACTGAAACATTTCAGCTATTGATAAAAATACATGCCTTTGACTTGGCATTTATTATCCAGGTCCCTTCTGTCATTTTTCATAGAAACAGCAAATTTATAGGCACTACAACAGAAAATATAAGAATGGTTTATCTTTGAGATTCTAGAGACATCTGTTAAAATGAGCTTTTAAAACTTTGCTTATGTACAACTTACAACATATGCCCTCAAGTTCTGGTAAAAGAGAGATGTATAAATTAGTTAATAATAAGCCATCCTTAGAAACTGTATTTATTAAATCAGTGGCTACAGAATGAAATGACCACAGAAGGCAGACTTGTAACTGAATGGGAAAATGGGACAATATAAGAGATGGTAAAGAGCGGTGGGCAGAGTGATGGAAATCTGAGCATATGTGATTTTTCTGAATCAGGTGCTCATGACTCAACTCTAGCAGATTTTCGCTATGCAAGAATGTGGGCTCATTGTTGCCAGATTTTCTGATTTATAAGAGGAGCCGGAAATCCATATTTTCAAGTAAAATCTTCCTGACTTTAAAATGTTGGCAAATTTCTTCTTCCTTTTTTTATAGCATTCAGGCTGCTCATATGTTACCTCACTTAACAGTGGATGGGTATTGATTTCAGAACGTGGGAAGCTTTGTGGTAATTTGCACTCCACTCTATTTAAGGAGGTTTTCATGAAGGCTTGATAGACCTCATCATTTGAACACACACCTGGGTCTCCTCTTACTAATTTATAATTTCAGAGATTTGAATTCAGAAGGTCTGGAGTAGGACCCAACCAAATTCTGATGTGGTTGGCCCAGTTAACATACTTTGAGCAGTATCTTCAAAAGTGAGAGGGAGAAAATTATTAAACAGAGATCAGCAATCTATGACTCACTGGACAAATCCATTCTGCTGCATGTTTTGATGATGAAGATTTATTGGAAAAGAGCCACTTCCATTCATTTACATGTACTGTCCACAGCTGTATCATGCTACAAGGACAAATTGAGTCATTGCCCTAGAGACTATTTGGCCCTGAAAGCCTAAAATATTTACTTTCTGGCCCTTTATGGAAAAATTTGCTGATTCCTGCATTAGACAAAATGGGTCTTATGTATCTAAACCTCAGTAAAAGCATAGCTCCTTAATGTTACCCAAGTTCACAAAACAATGTAAAGAGAACCATATTGCTGACAGTGTTGATTTATAACGCAGTTTTGTACAAACTATTTCTTCCAAGTAGACTATCTTGTTGCTATGACAACAGTTACACAAAGCTATGTAGAGAAGAAAAGAAAAATGGCAACAAAAATATGTTAAATGTTAGACCAGAGAAAAGGACAGTAAAAGGCTTGTGATTTGGCTTTGACTTGCAGGGATAGCATTTTCACATTCTCCCCCATAGGTGAGACAGCCACGTGTGACTCTAAGAATCCCTGCTCCTCCAACAGGCCGCCCCCATGACAGCCTCTGCAAACACCATCTGTGTGGACTAAGGAAGTCATTTCACAAATAAATGAGTCATATGCCAGAGCTTTTCACTTGTCAGGAATGTGGATAATGGGTTTATGGAGAATTAAAAAATAGATCAATGTTGAACTTCAGTTGTCTTAGCCTAAATATATACCAATCTTATTACAACCGAATAGTCCCACAGAACCTCAGTTGCTTTCATGTTTATCACTCATATGCAGTCATGTAAGCCAAGTTCTTTGTTGTTCCCAATTACAGATCCCCTTCTTTCGTGCTTACCTGCCCACAATATCATCTCCATTCAGCAATCAGCGTTGTATTTTCAATATATAGATCAGATTAGGTCATGCCCAGATCAACTTTATTCCTCCAGTACCTTCCTATAACACTGTTTGAAAATCCAAACTCCACATAGATCTGGCCTCCAACGCTCCACAAATCCAGCCTCTGAAGACATCTCTGTCCTCATTTCCTACTGCTCAGCCCTTGCTTACTCCTCTCCAGCCATCCTGGCCACCTTCTTGCTTTCCAGATTCCTGGACATGTTGAGTCCTGCTGCAAGACCTTTGGACTTCCTATTTCCATCTGCCAGCAAATGTATTCTCACAGTTCCTTGCTTAGCTTACCCTCTCTTTTCATTCCTGTAGCCTCGCCAGGGGCCCTTCCCTGACCAGTTATCAACCTCTGTCCATTTCTCCTGCATTATTTTCCTTCCTGGCATTTATCACCACATGAAACCCTATCGTACAGTCACTTGTTTACTAATTTTCAGTGTACTCCTCTCAACTGTAACCTTCACGAGAGCAGGGAGCTTGTCTTGGCTATGCTGTTTCCTACTTTATCCACAGCACCAAGAACAGGGCATGGCAGGGTAGAGACTCGATTTTGACTAAATAGATAAATAAAAGAAAGAATGAACATAAATTCTAAGATTGAATTTTGACTGACTTTATTGTTTATCTGCAAGATTTTAAGACATCAAAATTTTGTATGCTGGGCTTGCCAGGTCCAGTAACTTTCATTTTATCCAAGGAGACATACTATGAGTTGAATAACTAAGATGTTTGAAGAAGATTAAATAAAACAAAAAATACTCAGTATAGAATGAAAAAAGAAAAAAATAAAGTCCAAGCCAGGTGATACAGGCTAATTCTAAAAATAGAAAATAAAGAAGTCAGAAGTGAAGTCTGAGTTGACGGATCAGCAGAAAAGCCAGGTAGGGTAGCAGTCCCCAGGGAAGCTGTAGATCAGCAGTCATGCTTGGGCATGCTCTGTTAGCCTCCTCCTGCCTTAATAGTTGCCTGCTCTGGCCGTTGCTCATCCCTGATAACTTTAGTTTCAGAATTTGTCCATATGCAGCCAGTCAGCTCACAAACATGTGAAGGTCACAAGGCTGAATGGGGTGAAGGAAGGTGACTAGGCTGCTATAAAGTCTGCTATTCAACAAAACACATACACACACACACACACACACACACACACACACACACACACACACACAGAGAGAGAGAGAGAGAGAGAGAGAGAGAGAGAGAGAGAGAGAGATTCAGAGAGAGAGCAAGAGAGCCAGCTGATAAAATGATAGCTTAGACCAGGAGGATTTGGTATTAATGTGGTTCAAATGTCCATAGGGCTTAAGAATAAGAAATAAGAAATTACCCAAGGAAATATTAATAATTCAGTCCAGTTTCAGGGTACTAGTGGAAAGAGGGAGAAAGAATAAGAAAATTCCAAAATGTGAATTCCAGACAAAGGAAATAATAATCTTATAGCAGGGCCATATTAAGAGTTGTATCTATAAATAAGACCAGTGAGGACAGAACCAACTAGCTACCTGTACCATGAAATAAATAGAGAACATGACCCTGACAAATAGGCTGTTGTCGGCCGTCTCCGGTAATCACGGCGATGGGAACAAGGAATGCACATTTTTCTGAGGTTGAGACAAAAGGGGTCTGTTATGCAGGCTCTGTAGGCAGCCTGATATTTCCTCAGAGGGATTTAATGGTAGAGAAGAATACACCACCTTCGAACTTCACTTTGGCCCCTTGGTTCTTTATTTGTTCTGGGCCATGGTTAAGAGGCTAAATGTTCTTGGACTTCCCTTTTGAAATTAAGATAAGAAGCTACTGACAGAAGGAAAGGAGGCCAGGATAAATTTGGAATAATCAGTAAACTATTTTCTGAGATGGCTTTAGATGAAGGTAAGGAGAACTCATTCCATTCCTGTCTCATGTTGTTTGTAGAAAGAGCTACATTTAAAAGACATTTCTATTACTAAACAAAGGGAAAACTTAAAGTAGAATCTGTTTCAATAGCCAATTATCAAAACTGCACATTTTGGGATAAAAAATGGCTAGAAACATATCATGTATGCTTAAGAGCGTCTTCCCTGTTTTATATAAATACTTTGATTGAGGGAGTTGGTGGGCAGTGGACTGTGGGCATTGTCACTGGTAACTCAAAAGGCAGAATGCGAGGACAGGTGATGGCTTTGCTGTCTGATGCTAAAGAATAAAATTTTAACAGTAAAAAATGCCCAGCAAGTGATAAGCTCTGTGCTCCACCATTGCCTATATCTAGATAAGAGCATATTTTCTTCACATACAGATGTTTCTGTTTGCATTATAACATTTGGGACCACTGCTCCATTCCATGATTATTGTTTTATTTCCATAAAATCTTCATATCAACATGACCAGTGGATAGAGGCTGTGTGGTTGGTCCAGACCTCAGACTTACTTAGGGGTTGTAGCTTTGTCTTTTTTCTTTTTTCTCCTCATTTCCTTCATCACTTTTTCCCCTTCCTTTTTTTCCCCCTTTCCTCTCTTCTCTGATTTCCCCTCTTTCTGAAAACTGCTTGGTGCCTCTTTCCAGAGAGGGCATTGTTACTGGATTTTTCTGCACTTTTGTTCCCTCATCTATAAAATGAAACCAAGAATCATCTCTAGGTTGTTGTGGGGATTGAACAACACATTCTATATTAATGGAGAAATAAATGACATATGGTAAGTGATCTAAAAATAGAGAAATAACAACGATACCTGTCAAAGAAAAATTGTAACCAGAGAGTTAAATGGGCAAGAAAGATTTTATTCAAGACTACTGCAGTGGTAGAGAGGTCTAACTCAACGCCTCTGAATCAAAAGGAGAGAGCAGGGAGCAGGGAGTAGGAGGTCAGAGTGATCAGCATGGATGTTTGCTAACAGGCACTTACTGACATTAAGTTTCTAACCTCCCATGGAGACAGAGCGATGGAGGTGCTATCTCATTTGATGATTTCCTTCCAAATGGATACTCTCAGGTTCTCAAGAAAGAGATTCCTAAGTGGTAAAACTGGCAGAGCAGAGGCAGAGAGAACATCTGTGTCTCAGAGGTGCAGAGAAAAATTACAGTGGAAAGTTTTCTAAAGTAAATATTCTAATAAAAGGGAGTCAGGAGCCTACAGTCAGGAAGAACTCTAAGATTGAGTCCAGTTGAGGGGAACGTTAAGGCCATCTTAGTCATGTTTAAGATGAAGGTTAAACGTGGAGAAACGCCATCTCTACTAAAAATACAAAACGAGCCAGGCATGGTGGCGTGTGCCTGTAGCCCCAGCTACTCGGGAGGCTGAGGCAGGAGAATTGCTTGAACCCAGGAGGTGGAGGTTGCCATGAGCCGAGATCACGCCATCGCACTCCAGCCTGGGCAACGGAAGCGAAACTCTGTCTCAAAATAAAATAAAATAAAGATGAAGGTTAAAGTAACTGCAATCCACATGGACTGTGGGGACAATGAGTTAACAGCAAAATGATCTGTATTTCATATTCATTTTCTTTTAGATAAAAATGGTGTAATTCGAGCATCGTGGCAGAGAATCCCTAAGGTTCAGCTGTGAGTATTGGCGGAACATTAATTACATAGGTTGAAAGACTCTTCGATAAATCAGATTTCTGTTCTTTTAACTTTCTAAATTTAGAGATTTAATATCAACATCAGCCAAAGGGGATATATATTATGGGAACTGAGGAATAATGTATAACTCATTAGTGTCTAATACTTAGTATAAAATATTTGTACATGGAAAGATAAATCCTCTTTATTCACCTCCAAGTTTATGTATGAATGTATTATTAGGATACCTTCAATATTAATCCTGTGTGTACAGCCTCAGGCCTCCATGGGGAAGAATATCAAAATAATTACTCATTGTTAAAAAAAGGTTGACAAAATATAAGTCTGAAAATATTTCCTCTTTATACACTGTCAAATCCCTCTTCTTGAAGTGTGTTGAAGCTGAAGTTTATTCTAATTATAGGTAGGAAAGGCCACCCATTTTCAGCAATTAGATTAAGGGGAATATGTAGATGAATTGGATATGCTGGCAAAATCAGATAGGGAAATGCAAATGTCTTGGCAATTAGATATCTAAGTCAAAGAAAAATATGCAAATGACCTACTTTTTACACTAGAAATTTTTGTTAAAGTTCTGCTTTTGAATTTAGGAATCTGTTCAGTATTTCTTTCATGTTTAAGATGTGGAAGAGTCTTGTACTTCCTAATAATTATATTCATTAAAACTGGCATTTAAAATTTACTACACAATAACATAATAATGGGAAACATCTGATACGGAGAATAAGCAAGGCTGGATTCACAAACAAGTTCATTCTTTTGATGTGTGATTTTTGACAAATCTATGAATCTCTCTGGATTTCATTCTTTTACCTGTAAAATAAGAATACTGATATCTTGTCTACTATTATCACATAAATCCTTCTCAGGAGAGTTGACAGAGGTGTATTACATTTGAAAATGGTTTTTAACTTTCAAAATAGTGAGAACGATTTATTAAGTTCATTAATTATGAGTTCATGTGAAACACAATTGAACTACAGTAAGTTCTCAACTTACTGAATAGGTTCTTGGAAACTGACTTTAAGCAAAATCACATGTAAGAAGACCAGTTTTCACCAGGGACTAATTGATATAAACAAAAGCTAAGTTCCTTTGGTATGTTTCTGGTCACAAATATATCATCAGACTTCTAAATAACAACCAAAACGCTTCTCACATTAAACAGTGAAATAAATATGACATTATATTTAAGAAACATTGATAAAAACAGGTAAGATAATAATTTACCCTCTTATTCCAGTCCAGGGTCGAGGGTGACCAGAGTCTCTCTTGGCAACTTGGGGCGCAAGATGGCAACCTGCCTGGGACAGGATGCCATCTCATGGCAGGGCAGCTCAGAGCCCCACACACACTTAGATCAGGACAAGGTAGAAATGCCAATAAACCTGACAGGCACAGCTATGGGATGTGAGAGGACACCGGACTACCCAGAGAAAACCCATGCAGACATAAGATGAGAAGAACATGCCAACTCTGCACAGACAATGGCCGCATTAGTGATGCTTTTTCCTATTAATATTATAACTAAACAAGGTTGAAAGAAAGGATGTTGTTTGTGGACCAGCGGTCTAGGTATCTCTAGTTTTGATTTTTCTGTGAAACTGTATTATAGGTGACATCAAGGGTCCATCTTCATGATATAGACTTCCACCCCAATTTTAACCTGGAGGGCAATTGGAATTCCTGTCTAAGACTTGTAGATGGGTGGAGGGATTACAATGTCAAGATCACCTTTGCTGGTACACTTGTTCTTCTGCCTGTGCTGTCTCTATTCCTCAGTGAGCATTCCTGATGTGAAACTAACCCCCCTTCTCCAGTTTCCACAAACAAAATGAGAACAACAAGGAACAAGCACGAAAAGCATTTTTTGTAGGGTTTGCAGATTTCAAAGTCCCACAATTTAAATGGCATAATGGACATTTTAATTCTTAAGTTGTCATGTTAACTCTGCTTCCATGGAGCTTTCTTACTTTTATTGCCTACACCCAAGCATCTGATCATCTTGCTGCAGTTTGCTCCCCTTTTATCTGTTCTTTTCTCTCAGAAGCTAGCAACAATATTGAGAAACAAAGACAAAATTCCTCTTTTTCTAACATAGGGAAACTTAAATTTTCTTTTTATTGATTTGACAGTAGTTCATACACAGGACTTAAAATCACACATTGTATTTTGGTAGATCATTCCATTCATCAAATAGCACTGGGCTTTTTCCAGAAAAAACTCTGGTACCAATTATAATAATTAAAATATTATTTCATCTTGCTATGTAAGAAAGAATTGTTATACTTAAGACAATTTGTTAATAAACGTACTTTTTTTTATTATAATAAGGATAGTGGACTATATCATCATTTTGAATAGTTTTAGTGTGGTCAAGAGTTCAGAACTCTTGATGTCCAGCACACAGTGGCATTCTGGAGGTCAATTCTGAATAATATGTGTGGGTTGTTTATTTCTATAATATTGCTATATAAGTCAATGGTTTGTAGATGGCTTTTTTGATAGAGCTGGAGATCTATTCGATAGCATTTTTTTAAAGAAGCAATTGTAAAATGATTTATTAAGTTACATATATTACTCTGTTCCCAGGACCACATTCATTGGCAACATGGAGTAAGGATTCAATAAAAAAATGTCAAATGATGTTGCAATGAACAAACAAGGTTAAAATTGAGGTGCAGAAACAGACACAGAGAGTTTTATTAGTAACCATATGTCAGTGCCTTGCTCTGGGAATTGTGACCTTCTATGTCTCTATGAATCTTGCCTGTTTCTCATTTTGCAGGCATTTCTTATTGTGATTTTTGTGTCCTCCTAATTGCCCCATTCATTTAATCCCTTTCTGCCATTCTCTTTTGCTTGCTTTATTTTTTCATGTTTTCATTTGTGAAACGGATATTAGAAATGTTGATTCAATCACATGGAATAATAAAAGACCTTTTGAGCCAGATAAGCCATTTGAGGGCCTCTATTAAATATGTGCCTTGATGTTCAGTCTCAGTAACCACAGACATGAAAATGTGCAGGAGGAACTGGAAGTATTGGTGTGTGAAAAGATACAAGTGGCCTGTGAATCCACCACACTCTGCCTTTTTGCTGAAGTAGCTCTTTACTGCAGATTCAGCATGAAAATATGCCAATTCTAATAGATCTTCATTAAAATTTTTAGCTAACATAGTCAGAATATTTGTTTTTCCTAGAGTCATAATGAGAGCAACACAGGCAGGGCAACTAAGAATCAAATATTTTCAGATGAAAGAAAAAAAGGCCCATGAAACAAAAACATCTAATAGATCATCATTCTTATTTTTGACAGCATAAACACATGGGCAATGTAATTAACAAGAAATGAAATGAATTGTTATGAAAAGAGATCTTATATTTGGAGGAGAAATTAGTCGTGTTGGTTTTTATGCTAATGCTCTTCACAGATTTTTTTTTTAGGGGGGATCATTATCTCTGGTCCAACCATTTTGTTGATAATCAAAGATGATCCAGAAATACCATGTCAAGGTGATTAATCCTGTACCAGGATCTTTTCTGTAATTATTGATCTTGATCTTGAATTAGAGATGTTTGTATAGAATTTGTGTTTGCTGGTGAGGAGTTCTGGAAGTCTTCGTAGGTGATAAGGAGAGTTGGTGGGGAGAAGGAGTTATTATTATGCCAGACAGCTAAAAGGTGGGTTTCAAAAGAGTATAATGAAAGCCTTCTATGATTTTTTTTAAATCAACCAGACAATCCTTGGTTATCCCCTAGCAGCAACTCATTCCCTGGGTTTGATATTATAAGCCTAATGTAAATATATTTATATTGCAGTCCCTTATACAAATGCAAATCAGAACCCCAAATAGCAAATTGAAGAAGAATTAAAAATGTGTCCCAGGGAGTGAAAATTTGTGTCTAGGTAATTAAGCTTGTTACAGCTGATCTTTGAATTTGCAGCAAACATCTCTTGACATCTCAAATCCCTGTGGGTAAGACTGAATTTGTACAAATATGTATTCTTTTTCTAGCAAACTTTTTTCTTAAAAAATAAAACTGATGCTAAAACATTAATTTAGATTTTGGTAGAAGTAACTATCTGGGGTTTTATTTAAGAGAGAGCCTTAAAGGTGTCAAAATGAAGATTTATAAAACTAGGTTGAAAAATCCAAATAACAATAATTAACATTTTTAGCTAATTGCCTTGCAAAATAGAATTAAATTATTTTATAGATCACTAATTAAGCTCTATTACAATAATTGAAAGGTTGCATATTTTACTTGTTCTAAACAAGATTTGAACACAGGATTTATGTATATGGCACTGGGCACATTGCCTAGATTTTCTATGTCCCAGTTACCTCAAGTATACAATAGAAATTAATAATAATATTTACTTTTAGTGTCTTTGTAAGGGAAAGTCTAATGAATAGCCTGCCCTTACACAACTAAATTTTGAAGCAATTGAGAAATAAGACAGGCAGGCCTGTAGTCTGAGCACTTTGGGAGGCTCAGGTGGGTAGATGGCTTGAGCCCAGGAATTCGATATTAGCCTAGGCAATGGAGAAAAACCCTATTTGTACAAAAGGCACAAAAAATAAGCTGGGCATGATGGTGCATGCCTCTGGAGGGTCAAGTGGGAGCCTAAGAGTCAGAAATTGAAGCCAGCAGAGATCACGCCACTGCACTCCAGCCTGGGAAACAAAAGGACTCCCTGTTTCAAAAAAATAAGAGATAGAGAGAAATAAGACAAAAAGACAAAAGAGTCAGCAGAGAACCCAACTATTATAAAGTGTCAGCAGGAAGAGGCAGTTTGGGGTGGAAACCAGATCAGAATTGTTCCTGTCTATCCACCCGGGCTAGATCTTCGAACAGGCTATGCCTTGGAGGGTGGGGGGAGGGGGGGAATTAAATCTGCAGAAAAGTATTACTTACATAAATTGCTTCATTCCACTGATTCACAAAAAGGCACACATCAGAAATTAAACACTTTGTTCAGAAATTTTGAAAGATACACTTCATCTGTTTGAGTACATGGATTAATGGCTATAGCCTAATGACCAGGTAATTCACTCTACTTCCATGGGAAGGAGTAAAGGGTCAAGAGGTAGACATGTTTCATAAAACTGTCTCTTAAAAGATGTTCCCTACTAACATTCCCTACCTTTTTATTTTCTCAGCTCGTTGAAACTAACTTTTCAGGTTATGCTGATGCAGGAGTATGGCTAGTTTCTTAGGGAGGTTACTACCTTCATGAGGTCACTCCTCCAATCCCAACCACTCTCCTACAAGTAATCTAGGATTACAGGTGGGCAGTGTAGATTTTGCCCAAACACTCTAGAACAAATCAGAACAAAGCATTAATTATATCCACTCCCATCCCAAAGTATGTAAAAACTTTATTCCATGTAATGACATAAGATGAAAACATTGATGAATAATAAATAAATTATATGTAGAATTGCATTAATGAATAGTAAATTGCATACAGATTTTTCAGCACTAAAATGCCAACAGTACAGAGAAGCCCCAAACTTAAATGAAAATCTATCCTTGATGAAATCCTTTCCTATCCTATGATCAAATTCTCAAGCTGAACTTAAGTTCAAAAATTAAATGCCTGGATTTGGACTGAATTTTCTGAATTTTTCAAAAAAAAAGTGCAGATTTCAAGTCTCTCATCTTTTAATTAGACCACACATGTGTTGCACCTTTGGTTTGGAGGTGATCACTACGCACAGAGGCTCAGTAGGCATTTGTAGTTCCATGCCCCCAACTAGATCTCATTTTCTGTGAGCTGTCTGGGACCTATGACTGGCAGGGACTTTTGGTGTTTGAATAATAAAGGTAGGAGCACTTTCAGAGTGTTTTCCACACCTCTCCTTTCCCACTAGTGTAAACTTACTGAGACAAATACAAGAAGTGAAAGGAGGATAAGAAATGCAATGTCAAGGTTCATCCTAAAGCAGTCAGGCCCCAGGGCATGACAAGACCTCTCTTTCCTTTCTTAAACTGTGGTCCCTGTGTGGCTCTGCCATAACCAGCCAGCTGATATACTTGTAACTGAAATAACATTGTGTTATGATCACACATTGGTTAATCACACCAAAAATTAAATGCGTGAGTCTATGAATTTTGGGTTGTTTCTAACAGGCAGGGAACGATGCACTGCAGGCATTTTAAAAACTGTCAATATTTCTTAGGCATGTTTATTTGCTTTTTAGAATTTGGACTTGGAGGATTTCTACCTTTAAATGTTTAGCTTTTTCCCAACTGATTTTGTCTGTTGGATGAAATTATTTTAAAAACAATATATTAAATGTCAAAACTGCATAGAATTATTTATGTAAATGCTAAAGCTTCATGTAATCTTATACAACCATTAAAATATTGTAAAAACAAGAAAATGTAAAAAGTTTTTTTAAGTGTGTATTTCTGACGATATTTGTAACATATAGCTAAGTGAGGAAAGCATGATATGATGCGAAAAATTTGAATTATCTGAAAAGTATCACATGTACATGCATGTATTATTCATGAATGAGAGCTGGCAAGTGTTATATATCAGTAGAGGAATGTCTGTAAAAATATATCTGAAGCTATTAACAATGCTTGGTTTGGTAGATGGAATTTTGTACATATATGTTTTCCTCTTGGTTTTCCTGCAATGCTTCTATTATGAGGAAAAATAATAAAAGAGACAATGAAATAAATATATAAATAGAGCTATTTATTTGTGGGCCCAGAAATGCCAGATCTTTTGAATTTTATTTATTATTATTTTTTAAACTTTTATTTTAGGTTTAGCAGTACATATGCAGGTTTGTGCTATAGGTAAACTGCTTGTCATGAGAGTTTGGTGTACAGATAATTTTGTCACACATATTTTCATCTTGTATTAGGTCATTCTCACATTGCTATAAAGAAATACCACCAACTGGGTAATTTATAAAGAAAAGAGGTTTAATTGGTTCACGGTTCTCCAGGGTATACAGGAAGCATAGTAGTTTCTGCTTCTGGGGAGGCCTCAGGAAGCTTCTAGTCATGGTGGAAGGCACAGAGGAAGCAAGGCATCTCACTTGATTGGAGCACGAGAGAGACAGAGCGGGAGATGCTACGCACTTTTAAATGAGCAGATCTCATGAGAACTCACTCAGTGTCTTGAGGACAGTATAAGGGGAATGGTGCTAAACTATTAAAGAGAAACCACCCTATGAATCTGTCACCTCCTATCAGGTCCTACCTCCAACACTGGAATTACAAGTCGATGTAAGGTTTTGAGCAAAACCAGATCCAAACAATGCAACAGCTGAACAATACTTTCTTAATTCTTCTATATTTTCTATGAAGAAATGATAGACATTATCAGATAACTATGATCACTCCATTTGTTTTGCAATCATTTCATGTATTTTGAACCCATATTTTTATAATCCCTTAGGACCACAGAAAAGTTCTAATATGATGAAAGTTCATGTACAATTTTGTTATTTGAGGTGAACAGTGTGAAATATATAAGTGATATATATTACATATGTTATGTTATATAATATGTATGTGTGTATATATAGTTCTAAAATCAATTATGCATTTTACAAAAAAAAATTTTAAGAAACCCCCCCCCCAAATAAAACCTTGCTTAAAGGCAATTTTCAGCAAGGTGAAATTATTTATCTCAATTTTCATGATATCTGTATATCACCATTATTTTTGACCATTTGATTGCTTCAAATGAGAATTTTTTTCTCAGCCATCTGCATCTACTACATTTTTAAAGAGAATTAAGGAAAAGTAGAGTGAGGATTCTCTGTTTTGCCTTAAGTTGCTATTGGGTGCTCCTGGATTCCCCTGAAGCTGTATGGTGCTGATGTGGTAGTACTAACAGCAGCAGTGGTTATAAGAAGAAGAACTAGAAGAAGAAGAAATACTTATGTAAATCCTAGTATGTTCCAGGTATTGTCCCAAGTGTTTTGTGTGTTTGTGTATTTAACTTATTTAATCCTCAGAACAAACTTAGGAGGAAGGTACTGATTATTTCTGCTTTATCTGATGAGATAACTGAGGCACAGAGATTAAGTGTCCAAGTTCATATACTTAGTGAGTGGAAGAGCCAAATCTTAAGTACTGTGTGAAGTGACTGACTGCTTATTTTGTGAGCATCACTGCCTCTCTATAGTGGGATCAAAGCTGGCACCTTCAATTTCATGTACATCATTTAAATTAATGAAATTAATCTTCTAATTAAAACAAAGTGAATGGACACTTTTGCTAAGGGCTCCTTAAATTTATCTTAAGATAATCTCACACACACACACACACACACACACACACACCCCATAACACACACACACACACCATAACATAGTGATGATATGAATATGGGACATTCTGTATATAACTACTAAAGCATGATAGAAGAAAAGTACTTTCATATTTTGTGTTCCATCATATAAGGTGTAGCTAAAAATATTTTGAGAGAGACAATGAGCGGGATAAAATGAGAAAGAGAGAAAGAAAGAAACTGACAGATGTAGGAGAGAAAGAGAAAAAGGAGAGGAAGATCTTTTAGGCTTTATCGAAAGATTGGCATATAAATTTTCTCAGAGCACATGAACTATGAGAATACATTTTAAATGATTTTCAGGTGAAGCCATTTTCCCTGTCCTTCATGATAGAAATCAATTATTAATCTTTAATCTGGTTGCTGAAGTTGTTTGCATATAATCCCAAGATTAGAATGCTAATTGTCCTTGTCATTGTTTCTCAGAATCTTGTGATAGCAACCAAAGTCATTTTACTGTATGTAGTAAGGCTCAGGTTGATTGGAAATCCTTAGCAATGGGTTTGATATATACATATTAAACTTTAACATTATCTATCTATGAAAGAATAAAGTAGAACTGACATTTTTCTAAATAAAGCACTGCTTCCATACAGTGATTTAGTTTACTATGTTGCTTAAAATTCCATTTAAAAAGAGTATTAAAAATAATGAACTCTAGGCCTGCAAGTAAATGCCATTTCTTCCCCTAAATTATTTTAACATTTTATGTTTTAAATGCAACTTGTTTTTTCTTCAGGTATCAGAATTTCTCTATGACATCTTGGGCAGTGATGAGTCCTTACTCTTGAACTTCCCCAGGTTGTAGTAGGAGATGGCAGGTGGGTAAATAGAGGGTTCTGCCATCTGTGCAAATCAAACAGAATTAATCTCATAGCCCTCGCCAACATGGCCAAAAGATAAAAAGGTGGGACGGCCTCTCCTTCATCCACACAAACCCCTCCACCATGTTACATTGAATATAACTTCATGGGCATATATGTTATAGGTATGAGTTTGTCTGAGGTTTGTTTATCAGATTTACATTGAAATTTGAACTATAATAATAAAAGGTAGATCATCAGAGGATGAGCTTATTATTCTCACTGATTCTCCTTGCTTCTTCTCACTGAAATAATCCTGACATTTAACCAGGAATCTTGACTGGTTAGGGAAGAAAGGTAGACTGGGGAGTGTCTTTTCTTGTTTTCAATTGAATGACAATTTTTACATGAGGATTCCAGAGTAAAGTGTTAGATGCTATGTTTATATCTAAGAGAAAAACAACAGAAGCTTCTACCACGATGTTTCAGCAAGTAGTCAATTATAGAATGGAGCTTAAGATGGCAATATGAGTCAAAACGATACTGTGAAGTTAGCAATAGATGTCAGGAGAGAACTTCTCAGACTAAAAATTCTCTAGGAATTGCTTGGTGAGTTGCCAAAAGTGGGCATGGCAGTTGGTTGGCTGTCCACTAAATCTTGGTGTTTCCTATTGCATGGTGTGAAATTGTCATTAGGAAGTGGTTGCCCAGCCAGGGACAGTATTTTCTGGTCATGCTTCCATGCAGATATGGTCAAGTTCTCACCAATGGAAGGTGAGAAGTGACAGGAAGTCACTCAAGACCAAAGTTTTCAAGAAGTAAGTATGCCTTCCTCTCTCTCTTTCTTCTCCAGCTGGAGGCAGAGAGCCCCAATGTTAGAGGATGAGCCACAGGATGAAAGGAGGTTGGGTCTTTGATTTTCCCTATGAATTGTTATGTGAAGAAGAAATAAAGTCCCATCTTTCAAACACTGAAATTGTGGAGGCTTGTTACAGCATCCAGGCTCATCTAACTAATACAGTTTGAGTGTGGTATACCAGGAGAGTGCACATCCAGTTACTACACATAGGTGTTAGGAAAGGAAGTCTGTCTAGCTCCTTTTGCTGACCACCCTCTTTTGTGTTTCTTCACAGGAGTTGGAAACATTAATAGGATTATTCAGGTGTCAAGGCAAATTTTAGCCTCTGTTTTCTAAGTGCATGGGATTATTATACTAAAATTTCTTGTGCCTAAAACCCACCTCTGTTTCTTATTTTTTCTTTCATTTGCTGAAATTTAAACTGATCTAGAGCCAAGACCCTTTTAGGGCCTAATCATATGTTGTTTCAGAATAAGATGATCATTGTTTCTTGTTTCTATACAATATGACTGGTCGAAAATGACAATATTTGATGATTAAACTTTTGACTTAGGCCTCAAAATTGAACTAAGCTTTCTAATCAAGCTTTACCAGAGTTTTGCCATGGCAAATACTACAGGAGACTCAGCTAACACTAAAGGGTTGATTTACCTTCCATTCTCTGTGTATCTTAGGTGTCTACATCCCTTGAAAATCTCATGATTTGGAAAGACGATAGGCAAAGCAGAGTTCAACTGCATCCTAGTCTTTAGATATAAGACTGGCAATTTTTTAAAAAATTAACTCAATAACAATAATAAAAAACAACCTAACTTTAACCCCTAATGCATAACATTTTGGCTGCCTACATTTCTCCATTCAAACACTGAATGTTATATAAATAAAATTTTGTGGTCCAATGCACAAATCTGGATCTGGTACACAAGGCTTGGTATGGTTTAGATATTTATTTGTCCTGTCCAAATCTCATGTGGAAATATAATTTCCAGTGTTGGAGGTGGGGCCTGGTGGGAGGTGTCTGGGTCGTGGAAGTGGATCCCTCACAGCTTGGCGTTGTCTTTGTGATAATTAGTGAGTTCTAACAAGATCTGGTTGTTTAAAAGTGTGTGGTACCTCCCTCCAACCACCTCTTGCTCCAGCTCTCATCGTGTGAGATGCCTGCTTCTGCTTCACCTTCCACCATGAATAAAAACTCCCTGAATCCCCTGCAGAAGCCAATCAGATAATAGCGCCATGCTTCCTGTGCAGCATGCAGAACCCTGAGCCAATTAAGCCTCTTGTCTTTATAAATTACTCAGGCTCAGCTATTTATCATGATGCAAGAACAGCCTAACGCAGTGATCCAATGGTCTGTTACACCCTGAGTCCCAGATTTTACTGTTTTTCAGAGTTATTTTCATGTTTAGTGTGAACGCACTCATGACAATATTACATGTAATATCATCCTGCCTTCTTATGCAGATACGTGTGTGTGTGTGTGTGTGTGTGTGTGTGTGTGTACAAGGTGGGAAAGCAGCTTCCTTGGGCTTCCAAGCATCCAGAGGTCCAACTCCAGAGACTTGTTTGTGTCGTCATTTTAGGTGGTTATGATCTATGTTTTCAGATTCATGACCACCTCTCTCCTGGACCATACCTACTTGTCCCCCTGACGATGGCCTAATGAAAACACATTTTTGGATAGTAGAAGAGTCTCTCTGCTATTACATCTCTTGCCACAGCATAACTGATACACCTTTCAATTCATGGCTAGGATTTCTTATAATGAAGCATGATGTTCCAAATGAAAGACTCCCTTCAACTCTGGTTTTCATCTCCATTCTATACCTAAAGGCCAGTATCTAAAAGAACTGCCCAACACCTGGGAGAACCCCTAAAAACAATGGATCCTTTAGGAGCAATTCTGAGTGGGATGTGTAGTCTAACTTCACCCCATCATATATAGACAATTGTCCAAGGATAAGGGACTCCTACCTGGGAACACTTGAGGTTATGGAGTGTGTCAGTGCTATGATCTGCTGAGTGTGTCACTGCTCATGATTTCAGTTTATTCCTAGCTCCTTGAGACTCTGCTTTCCCACCTTATCAGGGCAACCTGCCACATTCTTCAGGATGAGGACTCATATATGACATAGAGGAGGAGCTAGAATATTAGTAACTCAGCCAGGGACAGTGTCTGGTGTACATAAAGGGAATGGCTGAGAGCAGTGAGTTGTGAGAAATGTCCTTTGATCTCAGATACCCACCCACATGTGTGAAGACGTTCCATTCAGATGCTTCAGGCAAATACTGGCTTTCCTCTGTTTTTGGAGAGAATCGTAAAGAAGGGATGGTGTTGACTGCATAGAGGTCCCTACACTAAGGGAGCATTCCTGACTTACATTTTTGTGTCAGATCAAGCTACTAATATAGGTCCACCTTCTCACCTGGCTCTGCACACATACAGGGACTCATCTTTTTACTCCTTATCTCTTGGGTTCCAAGCCACATAACAGCAGCAGAAATACGGATAATGCCAGTTTTATTATTTCTGTATTGTTCCTGTAACAAATTATTACAAACTTTGTGACTCAAAGCAACACAAACTTATCTCACAATTCTGGAGGTCAGAAGCCACAGTTCACCCACTGGGCTAAAACTAAAGTGCTGGTAAGGCTGCATTTCCTTCTAAAAGTTCTAGGGTAGAACCTATTTCTTTGCCCCTTCCAGCTTCTAGAGGCCACCAGCCATCCTTAGCTCTTAGACTTCTACCCTCATCATCAAAGACAGCATTGTTGCATTTCTCTCTGGCTGCGCATCTGTAGTCACAGTTCCCACTGTCCTCTTCTGCTGCCCTCTCCCACTTTTAAAGGTCCTTGTGACTACTTTGGCCCACCTAGATAATGTAGGATGGTCTTCCTCTTTAAAGTCAGCTGATTAGCAACCTTAATTCTACTTTGTCATGTAATTTAACATATTTGTAGGTTATTTGAAATGGCTGCGTTTTGGAGTATGGAGAGTATTATCTGCCTATCACATCAGGCTCAACGCTATAGTTCATCTCTAGCCCCACCTGTTAGAAGCTGGTATATCTGCTCTTGATTTTCCTACTAGCTTCTTGCAGTGTCATTAGGTTACAAGCATGTAGGTAAAGCCTGCCCTTTTTCTGATTTCTACTTTTACTGTTCACTTGATGAACATCTCAATTTCCATCTGTTTTTCATATACTATGTTTAGTCCTCCTAAAATTCTGTTGCCTGGGAGACACCCACAAGATTGGAAACATGTCAATAAACCTAGAGAGATGTTGTACTTTATTTGGAAATTTGAAACCTATGTTTGGTGTCAGATAAAACAGTTTGGAGGGAGAGACACGAGTACCTAGCGAGGCTGTCCTTCTGAGCAGCGGTTAAGGGAAGTTAGGTGCTTTTTCACATGTGGTAGCTGATATATACCAGTGACTAAATAGTACAATGCAAAATGATACTTTGCAAGCTGTCATTTTTATTCTTTCTAATTAAGCAGAGTTATAATATTTTTAAAGAAGATGTGGAATTGTAAACTGAATGATTTGATTATTACATTCAAAAGCAGCAGGTGTATGGTACAAATGAAACTATGGACTAACAATGAAACATCCGTTCTCACTCCTGTAAAAACACAAAGGGAGAACAGTAAGCAATTACATAGTTTGGTGCTGTCTATCCAAGCACAGGGATGCTCCTTGATTGTCTCTAGCAATTAGCATTTTCTATTTCATGAAGCGATTATTTACATTCTTTCTGTTCTAATGGATCTTATTAATCACATCCGTCAACCATACAAATAGCATTTATTAACTCTGGCAGTGAAACATTTAAAATCTTGCATTTATTTCTTAATCAGAGAGGCAAACGTTAATTGAAAAGATCTAAAAACCAGGTCTTAATATATGGATCAGGTGATAGTGGCAGCCCAGCAAGGGAATAATGAGATGATCACTGCAGAAATAAGTCTGGGTTCTTTGCTGAACTTCCCATTTGGATTTCTCTGTTAAGTGCCCCAACTTCCTTCAAAATCATGCATTAAGAATCTCTGTGTGATAGATTGCTACAATAAAAAAAATACCATCTGTGAGGTCTAAGTCACTATTCTAAATGCTAGAAGGATAGATACATAGAAATGATAAGATGTGATAAATGTCCTCAAAAATATTGAGGGTGAGAAAATGCTTGTATCTAAAACAGAATAAAAAGGTAAACTATCTAAAGTATGACAAAGCAGTCATACTTTGTAAAATGTTCTAACTGTAAATGGATCAGGTGAAAGTAAGAGGAATTAATTGCTGGAGGAGAAAATGAACTCTCAGAACCATCTGTGAACTGATGGTTAGATTTATGAAGGAGGCAGCATTTTTGCTGAGTAATTAAGGGCACATGAGATTTTGAAATGTAGAGGTAGAAAAAGGGATTGGTAAGGGCAACATACTTACTTCAACAGGAAGAACAGTGAGAAGTTACTTGGGTATGATCAGTCATGAGGCACATTCAGGAGATGGTGAATGAGAGCAACCGTCTCTGCCTACTCTTCTTTGATTCTCACTTGTCTGTTCCCATTGTTCATCACTTTGTGCCACACTGATCTTTTTCAAATGCAAGTAAGATTCTGTCTTCCCTACCCTACACATCTTCAATGATTTCCAGTTGCTCTTAATGAAGACCACAAGCCTTAAAACATCCCAATGCACCTATAGAATCTGGCTCCTATTAAAACGTTCAGCCTCTTATTTCCCTCAACAGTAAGTCTTCATCACATGCTTTAAACAACCTCACGTATTGATTTCTGTTGGTCCAGAACCCATGTGGTCTCATCACTAATCACCACCTTTTCACCTGACTCTGCACAGATGACTCAGCTCCCTCTTGTTCACTTTCATCCTGACTTGGCAACCCTGGAGGATTCTCTTGGGCCTTAATGGCACCACGGTCAGCACAGCTCTTGTTGTCAAGTGGTCTATGCCTGCTCCTGATTACTTAAGAACTCACATGCTTTTCCCTTCTGCTTAAATGATCACACTTCTTCCACCTCCAAAGCCACTATCTTTCTACCATCCAGCTAATACCTACTCACTTTTAAAGTCAAGCCTAACCTCCTCAGGGCACATCTCCTTGACAGTGAAGACTTGGCTAAGTCTCTAGGTTATATGACCTGAGGACCATCATAGGTCTCCTTTACTGTCATTAAGATTTCAACTAAAATCCAATTTTAGAAATTGTCTGCAATATTTGTCTTTCCATCTAGCTAGTAAGCCTATATTGTAGGAAACTACATTTTTGTTAATCATCGCATTTCATTTGCTAGTAGAGGGCCTGGCAATTACTATATTCCAAATAAATACGATTGAGTAAATGAACAAATGAGGAAATATTAGGACAACAGGCTGGGCCTTGATTAGAAAAGGTCACAAATTCCATACTGAGGATTTTGTGCAGAGAAAACAAGGATGTCCACATTTGTAAAAAAATAACTTGGTAGCTGGACCAATGTTTAGATGTGAGAAGGTAGGCTATGTAATAAACTACAACTTTCTTTACCTCCAGGCCTGAGTGCTGAATCAATTCAAGATAGACAAAAAAAATCTGGCACAACTTTCACTTGTTTGTTTTCTGTGTATATCGATGTTCAAGTTCTCATTTTCCACTTCATTTCTTTTTTTGTCTATTCTCTATAATGTCAGCATTTCATGAGGAATTTCTTTTCTTCCAGCTTAACCAGCCTATCTGCCTTATTGCACTTACATTCTTCCACTGCTCCCATTTCATCTGACAGTGAAACATATTTTCTCAATGCTCCAGCTTCTCCTTGATTTTCTATGTAGATCTGATTCCTAGAGACATGGGCCTTTTAAATTGTCTTCTTAACTTCTACACTTGTAACAATTTTATTGAGTTATTTCTCTCCTCCATTCTGAGCAAGTTGTATATTCTCTTAATAATCAGATTATCCATTCATTATTTATTCATTACTAAAAGCTACCACCCTTCTGTGGGTAAAAGTGTTATTTCCAGGCACTGAAATCTAAAAGGATAAAATTTGACTGTAATGAACGCCTTTGAAGCTATCAGCTTCAGTATTGCCCTTAGGAACCTGTGAAAAAAATCACAGTTCCTTCTCTTGGTCCTGGAGATAACTAAAAACAACATGGGAAAGGAGCAAAACTTTAAGCAGCTGGTTTAGCATCATTTATCTCTATCTGGTACTGTAACTAGGAGGTGTTGGGAGGAGGCATCCAGAAGATGCTCCCAGTTCCCTGATGAGGTTCTTGGCCTCTCTTACCCTGATGAATGAGGAAAGGGGCCCCGGAGGCATGGTGAGTTTGCTGTTTGAATAAATATCATGGACCCAAAGAGTTTTGGAGATAGCAATTTATTAGGCAGAGAGAGAGAGAGAGAGAGAGAGAGAGAGAGAGAGAGAGAGAGAGAGAGCGCTCCCAGGCTGTTGCTGCTGTGGGAGGGGATCCAGAGAAGGAACCTGTATAGGGAGGGAGCAGTGGGAATTTAACCTTTGAATTATTTCCTCCCCATTCATGTTATTGTCCAATAAGAGGAGTTCTTTCAAACTTCCTCTAGAGTGATTGATCTTTGACTCTAATACTGGATTGGCTGCTTTGTCTACAACAGAGCCCCCTGCTCTCAGAGCTTTTGGGGGCTTTTTGGACAAAGGAGCCCACCCAGATTTTTCCACCTAGCCCATGCGCAGGAAACCTAGACAAAGAACTTTACATTTTAAACCCCTCTGGTTCCTGGATGTAGGGGGTGGAACCGGGAAACTCCTGCCTTTGAAACCACGCCCTTCACAGACCTGGGAAGAGTCCCTCAGTCGCCCCTCTGAACAGGAAAGTCCAACTCCTGTTGGAACATGGGCATTGGTAGCTTTTTAACTACTTTTCTACTGAATTGGGAAGTAGAAGGGGCCTGCAGTTGAGGTTTCCTCCAGAGGGGAGACTTCCAGGGGTGCAGGTTGATCCAGAGGTCCACAACAGAACTCATGAGCCAAGGACATGCCGGGTTTCATTAGCAGGACCATTTGTGGCCTTATGGCTTTAATTCTAGAAGAAACAAATTTGACAAGAAAATTAAAAGACGAGAGGCACAAAGGCCAGCAATAATAGAATGATTATAAAGGGGCCTAGAAGAGGGTGGAGCCAGGACAGCTCACTGTTAAACAAGTTCCGTGATTCTGTTTCTTGGAGGTCTTTAGCCCTGCGTTCAATTTATCCCTGAATTCTTTAACTTTGTTTAAGACAATACCCGATTGGTTTACAAAGTAGTAGCATTCTTTTCCTAAAAACAGATGGATTCCTTCTCTCTGCTGGGATCCAGGGCTCTTCTATTTTGAAGGACCATGGCAGCTAGAGTTAAGTTGCTTCTGCAGAGAGAATTAGCAACCTTTTCCCTCTTAGCATTTAACTTCTGAGACAGCTTATAGTAAAACTGAGTAGAGGTAGTAATTGGAGAAGAGTCTATCACCCCAGTAACAGCTTAGGGGCTGGGAGAAATATCAGGGGACTTCTTGTCCTAGGATTCATCAGATGGTTACAGACTTAGAGGACAACCATCCAGGACAGGAGAGCAAAACTGAGAAGTCCGCACCAGTGTCCCAGAGAAGATCTACCTTCTGGCCCTCTATAGTTAGGTTTACCTGGGGCTTGGTGAGGGTGAGGGCTTGTGCTGGCACTTGCCCTGGGCACCCTCAGTCCTGCTGTTGGGTCATCTGGTTAGCCATCTCAGGCCCTGGGAACCTTTGTCCCCTGGGACACTGTGCCTTCAGTGATCCCCTTGGCACAGTGGGCAAGGACAAGGAGGTGGTCCATTCCTCTGGGGACAATCTCTCTTAAAATGTCCCAGTAATCTGCAGTGATAGCAAGCTCCACCAGACTGGTGGCTAACCCAAGCCTTTCTCTCTTCTGAGCCCCTTGGGTCTGCTTGCCTAAAGGCCATGACTAGGGCTGCGACTTTTCTCTGGTCCCTCCTGTTCCTTTCAGCCTGTTCTTCCTGGTCTCTATTATAGAACACCAAGGTTGCTAGATTTAGTAATGATTCTAGACTCTGTTCTGGCCCCAGGGCCAGCTTCTGGAGTGTCCTCCTAATGTCTGCTGGTGATTGGGTACTAAATTTGTCTTTTAATATTAACGGACCCTGGATGGAGTCTGGTGACAGGAGAGTATACTTTCTTAAGTATACTTAACTGCTCAAGAAAGGCTGTTGGGTTTTCTTCCTTTCCCTGAGTTATGGTGGATAACATTGCATAGTTCATGGGCTTTTTTTGCCTTAATCCCTGAAGTATGCAGGTCAATAGGTGCCTATCACTCCAGTCCCTCTGTTCTGAGGCAGGATCCAAGTGATGGTCCATGCTAGGGCCTGCTTATCTACCTGTAGGGAATCTATCCTTATCCTCTGGCATCATTTGTTCACGTACTTGACTAAGGTACCAGATGTCCCCAGACTCTTGAGCTGCTGCTAGAGCAGCCTCTGTCTTATTGATGGTTAGGCTCTGACTAAGCAATAACACGATATCTTTCCAATCTAATTTGAAGTACTGACCCAGGCCCTGCAGAATGTCTATGTACTTCTCTGGGTCATCTGAAAATTTTCCTAAGTCTGCCTTGATTTGCTTTAAGTCAGAAAGTGAAAAGGGGCTGTGCACTTTGGTCAGGCCAAGTTCACTTCCTACTGCCTGTAGGGGGCATAGCTGGGGCACCCTAGTAGCCTGAGGTGCCTTGGCTGCTTTGTCCTTCCCTGACTCCTGAGGGTAGTCCTGAGGATGGGCCAGTAGGGTATAGGTTACAGGCCTTACATAGCTGAGGATTGTCCCTTAGAGAAAAGAAAATTTGCACATAGGGGACCTCAATCCATTTACCTTCCCTCTTACAGAATAGGCCTAATTGCAGAAGGGTGATATAATTTATACTTCCCTTAGGAGGCCAGGTTTCTCCACTCAGCAGAGGGTATTGCTGCCACTCTGACAGAGAAAAATGAACCGCTTCTTCTTCAAAGACCATGGGTCGAATTGGGCCCAGTTATCCAGGATACACTTTAAGGGCAATTTTGCCTTGAGAAGAGTAGCACCCATCTGAAATCGAACACAGGGATGCCCACATCCCTAGTTAGTCCTTGCAACTGCTGGCCCTGGGACATCCCCCAGTTATAGCACCTTGTAGTTTCCTTGTGCCCTAGATGTGTGATCATCTTCTGGGCAGCCCCCTTCCATGTGCCGGGTTTAATCATACTTAACGATGTCATGGACACACGCTCACTGTCTAAATGTCCTTATGGCCACCTTAAGGACATGAGGACTGCTGGGCTTAGTGGCCCTGTGCCAGCACATCCTTGAAGAAGTAGACCAGTGAGACTTGGGTGATGGGTGCCAATATTCCCTAACAAGAGTTTAATTAAAAAAGGCCTGACCATAAATCTGCCCTAGGAGGATAAACTCCTTGGGAGGGGCCTCTAAGCATAACAATCTTAAAGAGAGTAATGGCTGGCTGCATGACTGAGGCCAGAACAATGCCCCTGGAACCCAGGCCTTCTCCCCGACCCCACTTTCCATCATAGGAATATGCCCTAGGTTTGTGGGGCCTGTAATTAACTATTTGAGCCTCGGACCAGGTCTGACTATGGTATTCTCGATGGAGAAGTTCTGCTGTAAGGGGAGCCAATCCTAGGCAAGACAAATCATATGCCATTAGATTCTGGCACCACTCGGTTGGATTGGGAAATTGCGGGTGACAAAAAACACAATGTCCTATAGCCTCCAGTACTCACTGATAGACTCTGCCTCTGTTAGGACATAACCTAGCACTGCGGACTACGGGAACTGGCCCTATGCACTGTAGAAGGTCCTCACAGGCATAAGCCTGAGGGCACCTCAGGCAAGGGTCCCTAGACTGCCACCCCAAGAGCCTCATGTGTCAGAAATATCTTAAAGGAAAGAGGCAGGAAGAAGTTTGCCTCACAGAAATCTGGACCCACGAGGTTGGGGCCTGAAAGGCTGGGCGTGGCTCACATAGTCACCTTTTTCTTTGGAAGTTTAAGCAGGGCCCTGACCTCAACTGGACTGAATCAGGAGTTCGGGACCAGGATTCCTCTTGCCGACCCTTGGCTTCGTCCAGAGACAGAAAGAATAGCAAGAAAGGAAAGCTGGTTCGGAGAAAGCCTGACACCTGTGTCTTCAGACTGGTGGCCATGCTACTGAAAGGCTTGCATATGCAGCTTATGCTCCAGCTGCAAGGGCCCAGCCACTCTGTGTGCAGCCCCAGGCAGGCCTGGCCGCTAAGTGCTCGCTGCAGGCAGCACCTGCCCAGCCTTGCCTCCTTAACAAATTTAGAAGAAGCGAAAGGACAGATTAGAAAGCGAAAGGGGTCCAATACTGCTCACAGCTCTGAAGTCCAATATGGTCCTGGCTGGCTTGCCAAAAGATGTAAATGGGCGACGTAAGGGGTGCGTCCCGAAGACTCTCCCAGTTCCCCGACGAGGTTCTTGGCCTGTATTACCACGAAAAATGGGGAAAGGGTCCCTGGAGGCATGGCAAGTTTGCTGTTTGAATAAATATCGTGGACCCAAAGAGTTTTGCAGAGAGTGATTTATGAGAGAGAGAGAGAGAGAGAGAGAGAGAGACAGAGAGAGATTGATTCCAGGCTGCCGCTGCCATGGAAGGGAATCCAGAGAAGGAATCTGATTAGGTAAGGAGCAGCAGGATTTTAACCCTTGCGTTATTTCCTCCCCATTCATGTTATCATCCAATGAGAGGAGTTCTTTCAAACTTCCTCTGGAGTGATTGATCTTTGACTCTAATACTGGATTGGCTGCTTGGTCTACAAGGAGCCCCCCTCCTCCCAGAGCTTTTGGCGGGCTTTTTGGACAAAGGAGCCCACCTGGAGTTTTCCTTCTATACCAGGAGCAGAAAACCTAGACAAAGAACTTTACATTTCAAATCCCTCTGGTTCCGGATGGAGGGGGTGGAGCCCGGAAACTCCTGCCTTTGAAACCCCGCCTCTCACAGACCTGGGAAAAGTCCCTCAGTATAAGCCTCCACTTCTCATGCTCTGTAACACTTACAGATTTCAGGCACCTTTGCATTTTAAACTCTCAGTCTCCTGACCTGCATACCTGGCCAAAAACCCAATAAAAGCAATAATTGAGACTGTATTTGTTTCAAAATGAGCTTTTCCTGGGACTACAAGAGTCTTGTTGTTAATAATCCTTGAAACCACTGTGCCTGCAGCACAGGTGTCTATAGAGGTCAAGGTTATGCTGCAGAGCCTGCACATCAAGACCCCTGATTCCCAGGCCTATCAAGTTCTTTGCCCAGGCCCTGAAACTGCTGAGGCCCATACCACACCCATCAACCTTTAGCCTGTGAACAACACTGTCAAAAGCTGCAGGGCTCTGCCAATTTCAAAATTCCACAGAAACCGTGTTTACCAGATTCTAATACTTACCTATCTCTCCAGGTGGTACAAGTTAGGAATCATTTTCATAACTGTAAAATCATACATTTTCACAACTGTAAAATTAGCCACCTGAAACAACAGAGCCTTTGCAAATTGACAAGGTTAAAACTTCTCAATACTGATCTCACTTAAGCTAATTCCTAAAGCTATAACCCCAGGGGGTTGTACCAATTATTTGAGCTTCAAAGCCTACCCCTTGTCTCAGTTTCCAGCCTATGTCCCAGTGTTTGACTCTTCAAGTTTCTACTAAATAAAACTCTTGTTTATTCTATGTCTGAATTCTGAACTATTTATAAAACACAAGGGTTCAGTAAAGATAAAAATGCCAAATTATTGCCAAGATTTACCATATTACTAAATGTAGCTGACATATCCACCAAAAAAAAGATTCAGGACTTTGCCACATGGGTATAGCCTATTCCAATAATATTACCACCTTTAGAGACAGCAAACTACAGTGCACCTTGAGGCAAACAGCTGTGGTCTTACACACATGCATGCACATACACGTACACCAGCCGAAAGGAGGAAAGAACAAGTGGAGCCACACAAATAAAGTGTTCTACCTATTAGAAAAATGACTCTTCCTCCCCTGAGGAGCAGTGAGCAAAACGTAGCTCAAAGTACAAGTAATGTTCCCATGTGGAAACATGAGCTATGGGACAGCACTGCTGTCCCTCCTAACAATGGGAACACTGAGAATCCTACTGTGGCCCTAACATGAAGGTCTTAGCTATCTGATGCATCAACTGGGATAGCATTGTCTAGGGTGAATTAAAGATATATTAGGTAATTGACTGCATTGAAGAGTGGAAATAAACATTAAATATTCTCAATACAAAAAAAATGATGAGGAGAGGTGAGGAATATATTAGTTAGCTTGATTTAATCTTTCCACATTTGTACAGATCGGTCAAAATACCACATGGTACCCCATACATATTGTATGTACAATTATTATTTGTCAATTAAAGACATAAATAAATTAAAAAAATAAAAGAGTATCTAAAGCTGACCTTCAAACAATGTGGTAAATGTGTTTCCTCCTGGCATGGTAATTGTCAGGTGTATTTTCTACAAGTCATGGGAGGAAGCCAAGCCCTACAGAGCATTTGACTCCAGAAAGATAACGTGTACTGAGAGTCTTTCTCTAGCTAGAGGGTAACATGAATGGCAACTTTGACTTTGATTTGGAAACCAAAGAAGGTTTTAGTAGACTTGAAGTTAAAGCCCGGCATGCCTTAGACTGAACCCTTTTTCTTTTTTTAGATAGAGTCTCACTCTGTAGCCCATGCTGGAGTGCAGTGTTGCAATCTCAGCTCACTGCAACCTTCACCTCCCTGGTTCAAGTGATTCTCCTGCCTCAGCCTCCCGAGTAGCAGGGATTACAGGTGCCCGCCACCATGCCTGGCTATTTTTTTTTTTTTTGTATTTTTAATACAAAACAAATTTAGATGGAGTTTCACCATGTTGGCCAGGATGATCTTGAACTCCTAAACTCAAGTGATTCACCTGCCTCAGCCTCCCAGAGTGTTAGGATTACAGACATGAGCCACCGCGTCCAGCCAGACTGAACTCTTACTTTCAAGTCATTACTGCCTTTCTGAACCTGTCCCCTAATATAAAGATATATTAACACTTTTAAATAGAGAAACTACAACTCTAGTATCTATTACTGAGAACTCACCTGCATTTTAATGTTCCTTTTCCCCTAGGCAGCTATAACAATCTTTTCAAGAAACACTGGACAATGAATAATTATACATTTAAAATTTCAGATCTTTGATAAAGACTATTTGCTGCCTCCTTTTCACAAATTATTTTTGTGCAGTTCTAATTGATTATGCAATTGCTCTATTTATAAATGGATTACTAGAGGAAAATTGTTTTTCACGATTGAAATACTTATTGTTTCCCTGGCACTTGGACACCCATCTAACACCGTAATTATTGTCTTTGAGGTCATACCTTGTATTAAAGAAATAGTTTTTACTTTAAATTCCCAAACCAAGCAACCATGTTGTTGCCTTCATCACCTTCAAAGACTTGAATAGCTAAAAATATTAAACAAAATAAAAGAAACATTAACAGCACTTTGTCAAAAGACAGAAGCATTGCTAATATGTGATGGATGCCTTTGTCCACTAGAAAGACACTATTCAAAAGTTCACAGGATTGAAAACAATGTGAGTTCTTCAAACATTTTACTGAATTCAGTGGGAGAGAAGGTACCTATTAGAAGCACTGCCATCTTTGAAAATGGAGGACTCCCTTTTTCAGTAACTAATGCTTTTCTACTTTGTTTAGGTGAGTAGAATGGAAGCTTCAGAAGAAAAAACCGTTACTGATAATCATAGCATCTTTCAGCATAACCTGCTGCAGAGGAAGGTTGACAGTAGCACAGAAAACATCCTAATGTCGAGTCACATTCCTGGAGGGATGCATGTCAAGAACAATCAATCCTAGTACCAAACTTTCCTGACTACATTGACAAGTTCAAGGGTGAGCATATGGCACAATATACCTCTTCTCTGAGAATTTTTTAAAATAGATCTGGAGGATAAAATCTCTTGCTTTGGGATCTTGCCTTTTGGCAACATGGAGAGCTTTCTTTTTGGCCCTCTGAAAGTTCACAGGAAAATCAGCTCCCAAAAGAGAGATTAATAGGAGAAAAGCCATAGAAATATATTTAACATGTATACGTGGGAGCCTTTGAAATTACCTTTGCAAAAACTGTAACTGAGGAAATTATGACAATGAAAGAGACAGACCTAACGGAGTCTGTCATCTTGCTTCTAACCTTTAAGCTGCTCTTATTCATTCCTGGGCATGGTCTGCACTCACCTGGGGAAGGAACTGAGTTTATAGTTTGAACTCTGAAACAAAATTGATGATAGCCCTTCCCCGAAAAGATGCCCTTCTTGCCTTGGGACCGATCTGTCTTTGTAAGACTAGCAAGCTAGCTCCCAAATTAGAAATTACAGTTTAGAGGTCATGTAGCCTCGGGCTGCAAGAATCTGAACCTCTCAAATTGCTTTTGAGGGTAACATCACTTTTGTAAAACCTAAGATCAGTACTTGAGATATTTTGTGGACCCTGCACTAGACGGATCTGCTGACACAACCCAGACCTGTAATCTGGCTCAATCAGTTCTGCAATCCCATCCACGAACAGAAGACAGCAAGAAAACCTCACTTCCACCCCGCCCCACCATGATTCCATATCCAAGCTGACCAATCAGCACTTCTCACTTCCCAAGCCCCTCCCCACCAAATTATCTTTAAAAATTTCCATTCTTGAAAGCTCAAGGAGACTGATTTGAGAAAAAACACAAAACCCCAGTTTTCCACACAGTTGGCTCTGGGTGAATTAGTCTTTCACAATTGCAATTTTCCTGTCTTGATAAATTGGCTCTTGTCTAGGCAGTTGGGAAGGTGACCCATTGGGTGGTTATACCTTCAGAAGGTTGGACCAAAGATACAGTGGCAATTTTCTGTTTTTATGCTTGGGTTCAATAAAGTATAGACAGCCATGTAGAATATTATTGGACAAGAGAGTGTGAACCAAGAAAACTGGAGACAGGTCTCAGTTAATTTAGAAAGTTTATTTTGCCAAGGTTGAGGACACAGCCGTAACAAAGCCTCAGGAAGTCCTGATGACACCCCAGTGTAGTTGGGGTGTAGCTTGTTTTTATACACTTTAGGGAGACCATGAGATATCGATCAATATATGTAACAAGTACATTGGTTCATTCTGGAAACGTGGGACATCTTGAAGCAAGGGCAGAAAGACTCAGAGTCGGGAGGGAGTTCCAGGTCATAAAAACATTTCTGATTAGCCTTTCCAAAGGAGGCAATCAGGTATACATCTATCTCAGTGAGCAGAGTGATAACTTTGAACAGAATGGGAAGCAGGTTGGTTCTAAGCAGTTTCCAGCTTGAGTTTTCCTTAGTGATTTCGGGGGCCCAAAATATTTTTCTTTCACAAGAGTATGGTTTAATGCTCATAGATGAAGTGGGAAAACCCCGCAATGCCAGTCGGTTCAGATTCTTGGCCTCTCTGAGCATGTCTTCCTTCCTTCTGGGTGTGGGGCCACACCCTCTATTCCCTCTCTGGAATAAGGGTCTTATGACCTATAGTCAAACAAGGTAGATCCGACAATTTCTTTATTACCAGTTTTTATACAGATGGAGCAAAAAGAAAATTAGAGTAATATTTTTAGATTGTATGGCTAGCTTTGGGAAAAGAGGTTCTGGTCTGTATGCAACCCCTTGGGGAAGAGAGATTCTAGTTTCTGTGGCTGATCTCAGGGGAGAATGGAACTGAGAGATGGAGAGCAGAGAAAAACTTATGCTTTTGAGACTGATGCTGAGGCCTTCATATTGGGGTATTGTTTTCTGAGCCTCAACAATAATAGTCTAACAAGTGAAATCATGCCCCCATGTTCCTCATCATTTGCAGAAGCTCGTCAAGCAGTAGAGAAAATAAAATAAATTCTGAGGTGAAACAAGAGAGAGAAAGATGAGAGAGCATGAAAATGAAAGCCTGCACGTGAGAGGCTTACTCATGGTTAAATGTCTGAATTTTACATGGTTTACTCTTGCTTAGTAATACATTTCTCCCATTATGTACTCATTTTTTAGATAAGTATAAAGTGTTAAACAAAAATCAGTACAGCCTCAAGACCAAAACAACAACAACAATAACTCTTCTCAAGACCTGTACAGATCAATAGAAAACAAATCTTTAATTTTGGTATGTTGAAAATGCCATAGAAGCAGGAAGATGAATGCATAGAGCTCCATTTGCTCAATGGGAATAAGGAGGATTGAAAAGATTCCTGAGTCCCCAGGATCTGATTTTTCCCAAAAAGGCATGGTTAAGCAAGGAAATGCAGCATTGTGTGTGAATTCAGTGTTCTGTGAGAGCACGCATTGCATGCAAGACACAGCAACTGGTTTTCATGGCAAGATATGTGTGGAAGCCAGAAGGACAAGATCATAAAACAAATTATTTGCCACACTCTATGTTATTCCAGAAATAATGATGGACCATGGAAGACTTTTCCAAGTAGGAAGGGAACATGTTCTGATCTGCAGTGAGATAAATGATTTTGTCTTGTAATGTGGAGGATAAGCAGAAGGGGCTGATACAGCAGAAAAGAGGCCACTTAGAAGGTGATTAAAATAGTTAAGGTAAAAAATAACAGGCATATACAAAGATTGTCAGTAAGCTGGAGAAGAAAATAGAGATTCAAGAATACAAAGAATCAAAGATTTTGCCACTGATTGAGAAAAACGGTCATATATAAGAAAAAAGGGAGCCGGGGATAAGAGTAGAAAAACAAGGTGATAATTTGGTTTAAGCCTTTTTACATCACTTCTTCCAGTACTTTGCAATGGATGCTTCTAACAAGTGTTTGGGAATCTAAACCTTGTGTTTAGCATAGAGATGAATATAACTGCTAGAGATTCCCAGCTAAGAAATGTCAACAGAATTGTTAACTGGTTGTATGACATTAGATACAAATTTCAAAACAGCATATAGAATTAAAAATGAAGTCAAAAAAATTATAATCTAATGCAAAAAAATTACGTAGATACATTTTAAAGGAATATGACAATATACAAGTGTTATAAAGGAAATTGTTGAAAGAAAATATTTTACTGAATCCTGGAAGACTAGAGCACTATTTTTCTCTTCCCCCTCATATCCAAGAAAGCATGAATTTGTTTCAAAGAAAGAAGAGTTTTATGGTTATGAGCATTTCTTTAAGTGGCAGTGGATAGATAGTCTAAGTTATTCCATCGTGGTGGTATAAGCCTGAGTAATACAGACTTGTCCCTAGCAGGATCTGAAGTTCCCCAATTTGTACAGTCATCTGGAGGTACATACTGCTTTGGGCTGAGCCTTGAGCTCTAAAGCAACCTGTGTTGAGATGTGAGGTGTCTGCTGCTGTCTTGTCTTGTGTGTATGTGTGATATATGTATGTGGGCTTGTGTGTGGGGTCTTGTGTGCCCGTATGTATATGCATGTGTATACATATGTGCATTGTGTGTGCTCATGTGAATACATATATGATTGCTTCTTTCCAAACTGAAATCACCTTAAATGATGCAAGAGTCAGTTGACTTTGTTCAAGTTATTTGATAAACTAAGTTTATCAAGTTCTAAAATTTTTAAATGATGTCACAAGGTAACTATAAAGAGTGATTCCAATATAAAATATCTTTTGAAACTGTTTAAAACACTGTTAGGGGGGAGACTAGGGGAGGGACAGTGGGGAGTAGGGAGTTGGGGAGGGATAACATCGGGAGAAATGCCAGTTACAGGTGATGGGGATGGAGGCAGCAAACCACATCGCCATGTATGTACCTATGCAACAATCCTGCGTGTTCTTCACAAGTACCCCAGAACCTAAGGTGCAATAAAAAAAAATATATATATATATATATATACACACACACATATATATGCAACTGTTTTAAACTCAGTATACTGTTTTATAATGCAACTGAGTAGATTATATCAAACTTAAATAAAAATTAGGATATTTTTCAAGTAGATATTTGATAAACCAAATTTGTCAGTTACAGTCATCTAAAGAAGACTTATATAATTAGATTAGCTTTTGTCCCACTTATTAGTAATTTTCACAATTAAGGCTTCTTTTTCATTTTTACCACCTTTAACTGATTAATCAAACACAAGGTTGCATCTTCTTGTTTCAATTGGTTGCTCAAAATACTGATGTTCTACTTTACAAAAATTGCTCCTTTTTTTACCATTAGTATATAGAAAATCAACTGCTGCTATTCAAAGTTCTGGTAGCTTATATAATTAGTAGATTAATTTTAAGAAATACATTTTTATATTCTATATTATAAACAAAAAATTTTTATTATTTTGTAAGAACAGACAAATTACAATTCTAAAATGCAAAACTCTGTGTTTGTGTGTGCATATACTATTACAATATACCTTATGAAATCTGTGTTTTTTATTTCATAAATCAAGTGTCAAGGATAATTTCCGAAGACCTATGAGCACAAAGGATGCATAAAAAGGGCATTATGGTAATATAAATAGCTAGTGAATAAATATTTATAGTTCTATAAAGACCACTCATTCTTCAAGCCAATCTAATCAGTATCTTTGATATAATGGATGAGAGTCTATTAATATTCAGGCTAGGTTTGGAAAATCACATTATCTAAATTAGGTAAGTGATAGATTGAAGAGCTATATGTATAAATATTAATATATCATGTTGTTTCTGAATTTTCCTTCATCTGTGGACTTGAAATTTTGAGAACAATTATTAATTTCATTTTCTTTAACATACAGAAAACAAGGTGCATATCTTATATGTACATGCTATTGTTATAAACATCACTACATATACAAAACAACAAATTTTGATTAATCAACTGGTTGACTAATATACAGAGTAAAAAATCCTTCTGTTTTAGAGACTTGGAGGTTCAAGACAATCTGAATGTTTTAAATTGATAAATCTATATACTGAGAAATACATTTATAAATTGTCCTTACTAAGGGGTAATTGTCTTAGTATTATCACTATGGATAAAGAATTAAAGATTTAGGACATATCAGGAATAGATTATTTCTTTCATTCCTTGCTTTTGATTCTAACAGTTTGTCTTCATCAGTGCTTTAATGTAAGAGTGTATAGAAGGCATAACAGGCCAAATTTTTTTTCACCTGAAGAAAAAAATAAAGATAACAATACACTACATGCCTTACAAATAAGAAATTGAATTATACATTTAATGACCAATAGAAAAATATTATCACTCAACCATGAAAATGTTTTTTAAAAGTAAAGAAATAGAATTAACAATTGCAAAGACTAGTCAATATAGTCTAGGCTCAATGTCTTGTCATTTCTTTTGTCTTCCTTATTGTCTTTACGTACATATTGTATAAGCTATCTATTGTGATAGAGCAAATTACTTCAGAATTTAGTGGTTTAAAGCAACACACATTTATTATCTCATGATTTCTGTGGGTTGGAAGGCCAGATGTAACTTAGCTTGTTGCCATTACTGGCTCAACATCTGTCATGTGGTTTCAGTCAAGCTACTCTTTAGAAATGCAGTCATCTCAAGACTCAATTGGAGCTGAAGAATGCTCTTAAATATGGCTACAAAGTTGTTGCTAGGATTAAAAAAAAATCCAATTCTAAGCTTGCTCATGTGGCCTCTCTACATGGTTCTCTGGCAGCTGACTTTCCCTAGAATGAATAATCTAAAAGAAGTCAGAGAAAGACCCAAACTGGAAGCTACAGTCTTTTTATAATCGAATCTTGGAGGTGATATTCCATTACTTCTGTCATATTATACTCATTAGAAGTGAATCGGGAAGCCCAATCTACAAACAAGGGGAGACGATTGTCAGGTAGCAGGAATCACTGGAAGCCATCTTGAAAGCTGCCTGCCATATCTGTTAGCTCTCATTAGGAAATGTGCCATTCTGGTTAGTTTTCTGGAGCCCTAATGCCCACTATATAAACAAATTCATCATAATATGTACCAGTTCTCAGATTGCTTTGTCAGAAGAGTACTTAATGGTCACTCTGCACTCTTCTCCATGTCTCTTACCTGTCCCCTCTCTCATTCCCCTCAGAGAGGTCTAATCTTCACCATACTCGAGTCCCTGATGGCTCCATGTCTTTCCCTCAGCAGATGGCTGCATATTCCCTTTTCACAGAGAAAATAAATTTCATCAAGCAGTAGCAATCTCGACTTCTCATCATATCCCCAGCACAGACAAATTTATTAAATCACATATTCTTTCTCACTTTTTTCTTTTCAAACTTACTCTGAAGAAATTCCTCTGAAGTTTGGAAAGGAAATTTTCATTGTTTGCATTGTGGGAGTATTTCTTTTTTAATTCACCAAAATAGAGGTCAATGGACATTTTATTTATTTGTTCTATAACTGTAGCCTTTTTTGGGTTGGTGGAAGCAGATTAGGTCTGTTTTCCATTGTGGGGAACGTTCCCATGTGAGGCCCCTCGGAATTGGGCCTCACCGTATGGTGAGCTTGAGCCCGGACACAGTTTCCTGTTGGAGGCAGTCGAGCTATGGGAAAGTACGAACTGCAGGTAAAGGAATTATAAAAAGAACTTTGTGAGACAGTGATGTGACCTGCATGTGGTCTGACAGTACAATGTGTCCAGTTTCTGTATCTGATTTATGACTTTGTTTACCCGCTATTGGATCCTGTGCCTGTTCCTGCGACTGCGCAAGTATAATAGGTTTCTGCCTCTCTGGTGCCTTGCATAGGTCAGTAACTTTTAACTATAGGTCTCCCCACCCTGATACTGAGACCTACCTGCATGACTTGATTGTACCCGATTATGTATCTGATTTTACTATTGTTCTTATGTACTGCTCTCATGTATGACATAATGGTATCTGTTCCTGTAAATGACATAGGACAAACATATATATACTAACTGTGTGCACAATAAAGCTGTTGTTTAGGCATAGCTGTTTAAGCATTGCTTACTCAGTCCTCCAGACCCCGCTTGTCTGTCTTGTCTTTTTCCACACACTCCCCTAGTCAGGTTGGGACCCTCTTGCTGGCCAAGAGTCCCCAGTAGACGTGCCGGCCTCTCAGGAACCCAGAACTAATGACTTCAGCCAGAAGCACTGAATTATGTGTAGCAGACAGAACTCAAGAAAAACTCTGAGAAACTGTCATGGTATATAATCATGAGAACTTCTGAATAAGTTTGTAAAGTCTCTACATCTGGATTCCACAATCTTCGAAGATAATAACTTTCATTTCACCTCCAAATTATACATAAGTTCCTCTCATTGGCAAACTCCAACCCAGAATCATAAATTCAGGTTAGGAGATTCTGGGTATATAATTGCCACCTTTAGAAATGAGAATTGGTGACACTGAGTCCATTGCAGATATGGCACTGACCAGGATCCTCACCTCCTGGAGGTCACATCCTTGTACGATCCCCCGCCCTCAAGTGTGGGTAGAGCCTATGACTTGCTTCTAACCAATAGGGCCAAAGTGATGGAATGTACCTGATTAGATTTACATGACTATATACGATGGTAGTGCCTGTCTTGCTGGAGTCTCTTTCTTCCTTTGTTGACTTTGAAGAAGCAAGATTTTATACAGCTGCAAGGAAATAAATATTGTCAGCAACCATGTAACTGTGCCAGAGACCCTTTTCCCACTTAACTTTCAGATGAGACCCCAGTCCTTAATTAACTTGAGAGAACCTGTAGCAGAGAATCCAGTTAAGCCACATCCATATCACTGACTTACATAAATAGATAATAAATGTGTATTGTTCTAAGTCAATATGTTTGTCATAATTTGTTTTATAATGTTGAATAACTAGTAAAACAAACAGCTGTTTTACTAGTTTCTGGTACAGAAACACCCCAAACTAATAGATGGCTCAAATTACTAAGATGAAATATAGAACACTGGCTTTGGAACAGGCAGTAAGCTGAAGAGAATTTTAACTGGACTTGGGAAAATGGTGAGCTGTTTAAGCGAGTGACAAATGTTTGGTAAAATGAGCCTGTTCTCTCTTGGAAGACAGAATATATAATGAATGGTTTTGTAACTTTGGTCTAGGTGCTATTGAGTCAACATTGAAAGTATGAGCTGGTTGCAACTCACGGCATTTGCAAAGGTACTTAAGAAAAAATAAGCTCAAGGAGAAAAACAGATTATTTACAAACAGAATTTAGAGGAAATATAAATAATTCAGAAATTTTAGTGCTATAAACAAAACTATTTCTCAACAAATCCAAAGTGTAGCCATTATGGCATAGCCACACGTTAGACTGTGAGTGTAGATTTTGGCACATAGAATTCACTAGAATCAAATACCTAGAGAGCTGTGTCTGAGACACAAATGTTTGAGAGAGCTGTGTTGGCAAAAACATTGCCAGTCTAGACTAAAAGAAACAGAGCAGTTGGACGCCGTGGCTCAGGCTTGTAATCCCAGCACTTTGGAAGCTGAGGCAGAACAACTGCTTGAGCTCAGGAGTTCGAGACCAGTCTGGGCAACATAGCAAGACCCCATCTCTACAAATTTTTTTTAAATTACTCTGGCATGGCCCCAGCTGCTTGGGGAGGTGAGGTTAGAGGATCACTTGAGCCTGGGAGGTCAAGGCTGTGGTGAGCCATGATGGCACCACTGCACTCTGACTTGGATGACAGTGAGATCTTGCCTCAAAAGAAAAGAAAAAAAAAAAAGAAAAAAGAAAAAAAAAGAAACAGAGCAGTATTTGAGATGCAAAAGAAACTCTTGTTCTACCAAAAAGCTTATGTTCTTCCATGCCCTTTTCAGAGCCAGCATCCCAGATTATGAAAAAGGAAGAAACTCCCAGAGAGCAGAGCAAACCTATGGAGAACAATGAACCAGGGAGCTATTCCTGGCAGAATAACTGAAGTGTAATGAAGGAAAATCATCCACCCTAGAGTAGGAGAAACTTACATGTGTCTAGCAGTGTTTCCAGCTTGTTTGGGGACAGTGACTGCTATGTGCCATTTAGTCTTCTGCTCTTTGAATGCAAATGTTATCATAGTTATTCTTTTGCTATTTCACTATTGTATATTAAGAGTGTGGAGTATAAAGCCTCTCTGTTTGTTTTTATGTTTCTGAATCAAGAGAAGCTAAGTTTGGATTTCTATTTATCTATCTATCTATCCATCTATTTGAGGATAGATAGATAGATAGATATAGATCACAGCAGGTATTTTGGACCTATTCTCATGCCATAATTGGATGAGACATTTGGGGTGTCTTCTTTTGGAAATGGCATTTTTCATGAACATTTTTGAAAAAGATAGTAAACTGTGGTAGACTAGATTATTATTGAGCAAATACTCATTTTCTTCACTCCAGTTTCTTTAGACAGATGTATTTCCCTGACCTATTGCTATTGAGACTGGCATTATAACTTGACTTAGCCAAAGAAATGGGGGCATAGGTAACAGAGTACCAGTTACAGACCTAAGCCTTTGGAGGCACTGAATGTTTCTGCTGCTTCCTCTGGAACTTCCAGAACTTCCCAATGTGAAGAATATGGCCCAGAGTGGCTTATACACCTTGAACCTGGGGCCAAAATGAATATACATGGTGCAGAGCCCCCCATCTCATCCACAGACCTGTGAATGTGAGAATACATACACAAATAGATGTACACATAGGCATAATTTTCACCTTTTTGATACTTTCATAGATCATGGCCCTTTACTCCTAATTACTTAATATGTATAGTACATTCCTGAATGAATGAATGAATGAATAGTGGTTTCTACTATTCTTTTGAAGATATAAAGCATTAAGCATTAGGGTGACTGGATATCCCTAATGTGAAAGTAAACATCTGCTGTTACATTTCTTTGAGTTTGGTGGTGGTTTGTCACCAAAAATGACACATGACACTGTACTTGCTTAAATTATTTTATTATGCTCCATTTTGTTGATATTATGACCTTTGTCTTGATTGGGATATCCAGTCACCCTAATGCTTAACACTTTATATGTATCTTCAAAAGAATAGTAGAAGCCACTATTCATTCATTAATTCAAAGTGTACTATACTTATTCAGTACTTATGAGTAAAGGGCCATGATGTATGGGAGTATCAAAAAGGTTAAAATTATGTCTATGTGTATATCCATTTATGTATGTATCTATCTCTTTGTCTATAGCTGTATTGGGAAGGATTACATTTTGGCTGCCTAAATCTTTCTTATTGCTGCTTCTTCAATGTGTGAAATCACAGGGGTTGGTGGAAGAGAAGGAGAACAGAAACGTACAAGGAACTATGAAGCAGAAAGTCATTAACGAGGGAGCACACATGTAGCACTCAGAACAATGCAAAAGGGTCTTTATCTCGGTATACCTTGAGATGGTTGAAGACATGGATTATATTTGCTCTGTTTTTTTGTTAATATTGTTAGTGTACTTCCTGAATAAAAAAAATATTCTCCCTCTTGTCATGTTGACAGCTCTTGCTACATAAATAGACAGCTATGTAGGCAGACAGCAAGGTGTGAACTTCCCCCATGAATTTCTATTGGATGTTAGACTTGGAAAGTGGGATTGAGCATTTTACATGGTAAAGGATGCCTGTCAAATAAAGTCCAGATATCAACTTTAAGTCAGTTTCATTGTTAACAGTAGAGCCGATTTGTGGCACATCAGTAACTAGCTTAGAAGTCCCAGAAGCAGCCTTATGGGGAGATGTTTTGTAACTTATAGACAAAACACATCTTTCTCATTCTTTTTAAATTATCCCCGTCAATAAGTTATTTACAACACAAACTTCAGACATCAAGTTTTCTGCAGACCAAAGACAAAACTCTTTCATTTTTTTCTAAACTTTTTTTTTCTTTATTGGCACTTGTGAAATATTAACTGATTCACTAGTACATTCATTTATCAAAATTTACTTAGTGCTTATGATATTACAACTCTGGAGTCATAAGGTAAAAAGCACAGAAATGGTGCTTATATTTGAAAAGGCTATGAATTAGTAAAAGGAGAAATACATGAAATGGTTATAAATTGTGATATCTTATAGAAATAAAAGAGTGAGATAGACTCCAAGGAAGTCTTCCCTGAAAAGGCAAAATTTAAGCCAAAACCTATAGGAGACAAAACAAAAGGGCTTGTGCATATGGAGAGTAGAAAGCATTTCAGCAGAAAGACAAGTGTGTGCAGCCTTCCATAAAGTAGAGAAAAGAGTAAGCAGGATGTCTCCAAAGAGGAGCAAGGAGTATGAAGAACGAGGCCGAAGAAGAAGAGTGGTGTGAGAGGAATGGGATATAGGTAGGGACCAGGCCAAACAAAACTTTGTTGGCCTTAGTATCGAGTTTTATTCAATAGACAGCTCTTCAAAAGTCAGACATTGACATGATTTGCATATGTCTTGACTTGCCTTTGGCCAATGTGTGGAGAGTGGATTGAATGGTAAAGAATGGAAACAGGGACATGAGTTAGAAGGCTGGTGCAGTAATTCCAGATGAAAGAGGATGGTGACCAGATTAAAGTCAATAAAATGGAATAGGAGGTAGTTGGCGGATTCCAGAGATGTTTTGGAGGTAGATCTGATGGGACATATTGGTGGATTATTTATCAAAAGCAAGAGAAACAAAAAGAGGAATTAACGATCCCTCATGGGTTTCTGGTATGAGCAATTTGCTGAAATAGAAATTATAATTGGAAGTTAAAAGTTCTATTTTAAGATGTCTGTAAAACATCTAAGTACAGAAATGAAATAGTTGGTTGCCTCTACCTGCTGGGCAGCCCAAGAACAAGATTGGGCTGGAGATGTAAGTGCTGTAGACAGCAGCATAAAAGAGATATTTAAAGTTATGGGTCTGTGGAGATAGCCAATTGAGAGAGTAGAGGAAAATGTAAAGAAAGCCCATGGTGGATCCCTGAGGAACCAAAACATTAAAGGGTTGATTTTAGGATCAAAAAACAGCAATAGAAATGACATGATCCATGCAAGGAAAGAAGAGATGAGATGTGTGGCATGATTAAAGCATACATACTCCTTTAAGTGAGAGTGAACTCATGAGCAGAAGGGAAGTTCCTGCATTTACAGAACAGACACAGTGGGAAAAAAATTACTCTGAACCAGAGCCTCTGGCCTCAAAGAATAACTTTCTAATGTCTTAGAATGGCATTCAATGTCCCAACAATCTTGCTAAAACATTTCCATTTATGTCCACGTGCAATAAAATGTTCCCTTCACAAGCCTTTCTCCTCTACTATGTAAGCCATTCAACAATCTCAAAGAGATGTCTTATGATGAGGTGACCTTAAAATTTAGAGTGAAAATGGAGTTGGTAATAAATAAAATGGGCATTAACCTTGTCCTGGCAAACACGCAGGGTTTGGCAATATTGAATTTGGATATTTGATGTTTTCAGTGCTCTTTTCCCATACTTTTCTATAATCCAGTTATTTTCTGGGTGCTGTTCCAAACTCTAAGTGTTTGGTTTTCCTCTTCTGGATTACAGCAAGTTATTTTAACACTCCGTGCCAGTTGTCTCTGAGCATTGCCCATATTTGTTGAGTTTCCAAATTTCTTGCCAAGGGAGAAACCTTAAGTATCTACTAAAAATTAAATAGCTTATCCCCAAACCCATGCTATTTAATGCTTACTAATTGGTTAATGTACTTCCTTTTTAAAGCAACAGAATCTGCTTTGCAAAGAAGATATTCAGAGATATTGAGTTTCTTTTCACTAGGGAGATGGTTCACTGTGAAACATCCAGGTTTTGAGAAGGGAAGAAGGTAATTTTGAGACTCCAGGACTTCTCTCATTCCATTGTTTGTACCATATAGTTTGCTACCTGTTGAATGTCCTTGCAGCTCCAATCACAAACTACATAAAATTTAGAGGGGGCATTACTGATGTTAAATTTATTCTGCAAAATGGATGTTTTTAAAGCACATTAAAATCATATTATATTCTTTTAAATAAACTGGATTCTTTCCTATTGCAGAACATGTTTTCATATTTCTTGTCCCATAGGTAACCATGGAAGCAATAGTATTCAGGTCTGAAGTAAATGTCTAACCTTCCATGAGAGTACCTACAGGTGATTGTTGGTCTTACCCTGTTTCATTCCACCTTGTGCTTCTCATTGTTGGCTATTGTCTGCCATTCCCTTAGGTGGTACAGAATTACCCAAAAGCTAAGGCTAAACTCATGAGTCTGGAAGCAACTTAAACAATTTAATTCCCTTTCTTTGTGTGCTTGGAATTTGCTAAGAACACTCTTTTAATAGGCCATTTTTTTTCTTTTGACTTAGATTTTTTTCTGAAACATCTTACTCTTAGTTTATTTTATTGTTAATTTATTCTATACTCATGCTGCTTTCCTTCCACTCAAGAGGGAAATATTCTTAATGTTCAGGAAAGAAAGAGGGCTCAATGATCTCTCCACAGTTAAAAAATCTTTAGGTTCCAATGATAATGGCTTAGATTCACCCTAAGATTATAACTATAAAGCATTGGATGGGCTTGCACATATATGCATGGCATAAAATATTATTTGTTCTTTTCTTGCAATTCTCTAAATATATGCTAAGGAATTAGACAAAAAAAAACATGGAATTTGTTCATTGTCAATAGCTTTCTCGGATAGAACAAGTTTAAATACAATGTGTTGGAAAACCAGTGGAGCTGATTAGAAGGATTGTAACATAGGTTGGAAGAGAATCTCTAATAACTCCCTTTGTCACTTGAGCCCATTCTGAACCTCACTGGTTTTGCAAAAACTGTCCCTTTTTGGATGGAGAAAATGTATTAAAGCAGTGTCAGCTACCTGCTAGTTTCTCCCCTCTGTCTGCTTTGGTCTAGTTGCAGTAGCTAAAACTATGCCAAATAGGGATGCATTATAGAAAAAAGTTTATAAATCAAAAGAGCTGACTCTATAATGTATTAATAAGTATGGTGAAAACCAGCTCAAGTAATGTCGTAGTACTGGCTGTCACATTACGGAAATGGAACTGTGTAATTTTGAAAAGCAGAGAAGAGACAACATTGGGAAATGTACATCTCCATTTGAGAGGGTCTCAGGAATTTTGTGGTTAACTTTTGAAGAGCAAGTTTAAAACCAGATGACAAATTCTATGTGAATTTTTTATGAAGCACATTGCAGAGTCAGCAAAGCCCTCCTGCTAATAAAAATCTGCAGAATAAATGTATGATTATAAAAATAGAATTAAAATAAGAATGTTTAATGACAAGTGTAGTAGTGGACCAAGAATTGAAAGAATGAATTACAAGTCCCAGGTTTGGAAAAATAAATCTCTCATCTCAGCCATATATGCCTGATACTTAGTTGAGTTGAGGGTAATAAAAAAATAGTGTTACTGTATGTATAGCATTTTATTTTCTGGAGCACAGGTCTATAGCTGTTATCAAATTCTCAAAGAATCTTTCTGATGTTAATAAAAAGGGTTGAAGTCTGTTTGAACTATATAAATGCATGCATTTATCAGATACTATGGCAACTAGGTTAATGATATTTAAGAGATGTTCTATTTCAGTTGCAACACCCCTGTTGCTTAAAAACAAATTACTTTGGGGATAGAGCTTCTATGGTTCCAGTTCCAAATGTGTATGTCAATTACATTATACTGGTAGTGGGGCAATTACATCAGATGCAGTTAACTTTGGGTAAGAAAATGACTATCTATATGCAACTGACTTTGAAGATCCTGTTAACCAGAGCTACTAAAATCCCCCTACTGTTTATTCCATGAGCCCTTCTCTTGTTCTGCTCTTTATTGGTAACTAAATCACTCAAAGACCACTTCATATTTGTTTATGCCTTCACTTCATTTTATTAACATATGACCATTGATTGGAATACATAAACAAGCCCTAATGATATTGAAACCAGATTTTGCCTGTAAGCACATGTTTTCTCTGGTAAACATAACAGATCTAGAATAACTTGACCCTTGCGTCTCCATCTTCCCACCTGCAATGACTTAGGGATGACCCTTTATCAATTAGTCATTAAGTTCTGATATTCAGGAGCTTTTAATGATGGGAGAATACTGCATTGCATTTTTATCCTCCTTCATGTTATGGTACAGATATTCTTGTTTTATAAATGTTTATTAGAATTGTCAGTTATTAGAGATTAAAACTGGCATTTCTATTCTGTACTCCTCAGTGACTCACAGAAAGTTATCCTTTGACTCATCCATACACTTAAATGTTTTCACACATTTTTTAAAAAGTTCTAGAAATATAAATGTAGGCTATTTGTGTTCTTTCCAAAATTAGTCCAAGAAGTAGGTACAATAAAGCTACATGTACTGTATCAGCACTCTCCAGATGGTGAAAGGAAAATAAAATGTCACATTCACATATTCTTTCTTTCCCTTTTTTGAATGTACAGTGCGATGATAGTTATTAATCTGAAAGCTGAAGCCATTTTGCTAGACTTTGAGCTATGCTGAAACAGGAATTAAATAAACAATAATAGTAATTTTAACCAGCTTTATTTTGGAAAATATTTGAATTTTTCTCCTTCTATGGCAAACTCACCCATTTACCTTAATTACCTCCTATAGGGCAACAAATCCTAAATGTTGTTTCCTAGTCTTCCTCTCTTTCTGAGTTTCAGCAGTATATCCAGTTATCTTCAGTCACATTATAATTAGAGTGATCTTTCAAAAGCATAAATCATTTTATATTGCTCTCCTACTTACAGTCATTTGTTGGCTTCCAATCTTCTTTTTAGATAAAATTCAATGTCTTCGTGGACCTTCAGACTCTGTATCTTGTGGCACCTCAGCTTTCATCTCTCTACTCTCTTTGTGGCAAAGATCATGTCAATATTCAGATTTTTTGAACATAAAAGGAAGAAAAATATAATTAACCCTTGCAGCTAAGTTGGGGGCAGATGAACAATTTGCATTAATGGAATATGAGTAGAAGAGTCACGTCCCACTTGCAATATTAACATTTCCCAAATGGTATCCCTCTTTCTCTCTCTTGGAAGAGAAGGGCTCTAAAATAGTAAAGCCACAAAATAAAAAGAGTCTTTATGCCTAAGCCACCACTTGCAGGAGAGACACCTGACCAGCTTTGGACAGCAGCAAGCAATACCTTTTCATTACGTTAAGCTATTGAGACTTTCTGCTATTTATTAGAGTGTTTCTTTTAAATCCAAACTAATATATCCTCATTTATTAACTTTAGATACAAGATGTTTAAAATCTATTTCCTTATTATATCAAACTCTTCTCTGCCACAGGGCCTTTGCACATAATATTCTCATCACCAGCAATGCGTACTCATCTACTGCCTGTCTGATCAATTTCTGCCGATTTTCCAGATCTCAGCTGCAATCTGCAATCTTCCTTAGGTTTCCATAATTATTGTACTTATTAAATCTGTATTTTTCTTTACAACACTCATTAAAATGTGTATTGTAATGTGAAGCAGAAAACTATAAGCCCCATTTTCTTTGGTTTAATTCAAGCTAGTAAGAGTTCTCCTGACATCGGAGCTGTGATCTTGAATTAGTGGGTGCTCACAAAAAAATGAGGGCAGATCAATAGTTGTTGACTGAGCTTACAGTGGGGAGACAGGGCTCTGATATTTTTAAAAAATCATAGATAATTGATAAAAATAAATGTTAAACTCTCTCAGAGCCCTCTTACTCAGTTTTATTTATTCAGGTGGTATTAAAAACTGTTCCATATCAAAATTATATCTGTTCTGTATCTTGTCATCATGAAAGTGTGCTAGATAGTATTTACAAAGTCCTCTTGAGACATTTAAATTTTACAAGTTTAATACTATTTTCTATAAAATATTTACAAACATTAAATGGTTATCTGAGAAAAAATGTACATTTAATAAACCAGCTGCATCTTTCACATAGATAAGCAACTTTAATTCCTTCATTATGTGGAAAATAAAAACTTTATATAAGAATATTCAAGGTTTATTACAATCATATGACAGGTCATTCAATTGATTTTTTTCTTAAAAACAAATAAATATAATTATTTTTCTCAAAATGGTTTTGCTGACTATGAATTTCTAAAGTCTCAGCAGAAGGAAGCCAGGATCAGGCCTTCTCCAACTGGAATAAATTCTCACAGGTAAAGAGACAGCCAAATCCACAGATAGGCTTCAGAGAGAAGGGGTCGTCTTCATCTCCTGCTGGGAATCATATTAGTTCAAGACTATTTTTTTGCCTTTCAAGTCCTTTTTAGACTTGGAATTCATTGATAAAAGAAATACACGGGTCTGACTTTGAAATAACTCATGTCTTAGAAGCACTGTACATGAGAGTTTTTTTTTTTTAACATAGTCAAGAAGGAAAATTGAGCCATCTTCTGAGTACAGCTATTCCCCACACACTCCTTTTTGGTAATGAATTGTGGCTTTATTGAAACAAATGATTTTATCTAATAGATTCACTGGGGGACACGAGGTGGGAAGTCTATTTTTTTTTCTGAGTAGGTTGAGGCGTAAAGAATGTAAAATGAGGTAGAATGTACAGTCTTTATGCTGTAAGGGGTGATTCATGATCCAAGTGTGGCTACCTATTTGACAAAGGGAATCCTGCTCCTAGAATAAATCCTCAAATGGAGATTCTGATGTACAGGAACTGATGATCTTAGCGTGTGTGTCTTTGTTGAACTTCAGCTAAAGATAGGTGCAGAGAAGACAGCATTATACTTAACTAGACTGAAAGATTCTGAATATGAGCAGAATTTTCTTTGGTTAGAGATATATTTAGATATACACAAGTTTGAGCAAGTTCACAAAACATCAAAAGGTAGGATAGTCCAATGAAGAGTGTCAGTTTTTCAAAGGCTGACTATGAATTATGACCTAGAAAATATTACAGTTTGCTGGGCTGTGTTGACAGCACAGTCTTCGTTCATTCATTCATTCATGAATTCATTCATTCAAGAAATAATATTGAGTAGCTCCAAGTACTGCTTTGTGTATTATAGATACAAAACAGAGAGAAACCCCTGAATTAATTGATTGAATTAATATTCTAGTAGGGGAAGATCAAAAATAAATAAAATAACATAAAATGAGTAAATTGTCCAGTTAGTTAGAAGTAATAAATACTATGGCTGAAAATTGTAAAAAGGAAATAGTAATAGAGAATCTGTTGGGAGAGTTACATGTGAAATTTTAAATATCATGACCAGAGAATGCTACAGTAAAAGATATAAAGTAGCAGGACTTCAAATAGGTAAAGGAGGTACAGGTATCTGTAAGGTATCTGGGAAAAGATAAATCCAGGTAGAAGGAACAGAAAGTACAAAGGCCCTGAAGTTAGGGTCTATATTTCTGAGACAAGTTAATCAATGTATTTTTTTCCTTAACCTATTTGGTACATAAGTATACACAGAGAGTTTCAAAAATGTTGTGAATCTTCTACTTCCTGTTGAATAATGGGATCATGGTGGTTTTTATAATTGTGCTTCATAGGTTACATATTCATTTCTTATTTCTTTACATGATGATTAAAAGACAGAGGTTCTTTGCACCTTGTAGCTCTGCTTTTGGCAGAAAGAAACAGAGTTGAGTTCAATTGGTGAATATTTTTAAGAAGTCAATGTTATATAATGCATCTATAAATAATTTAGAGTATAACAAATGAATACTCACATATTCTCTAGTTAATCAGTTATTACTGGGGCCTTCAAGTCTGACCTCATTTACCCCATGTACAGGTACATGATCACATATACCTGTAACCTGGAGGAAACCACTAGCCTTAATTTTTAGTTTTGAAATGTGCTAATAATGTGTGAAGTTTATTCCAATGCCCATAGTTGAAAGCCATTCTACATATTCTACCTGTACAACCTCAGCAACGTCACAAAATATATCTATGTTTCAGTATCTTCATTCCTAATACAAAGAAATTAGAGTAGATTATATAAATTTTTTTCTAATCTTACATAAGACTCTCTGAATTCCAGAAATGGTGGAAGCATTTGGCTTCATCCTTTGACGTGATAATCTGGGATATATTTGAAATACACATGCAAAGCAAATGGAAACATCTTCAAGATATAAGGAATTATGAAAAATTCAGTTGATGTAACTACATATAAAATTTAACAATGTTTTTCATATACTTTCTAGTATTTCACTTCCTCTGAAAAATTGTCCCTGACTACTGTACACCACGAACCCCAAACTCCCCACTGAAGTCACTGTCTACACCATACATTGTTGTCTTTTTCTTCACAGTAAGTACCACATCATTTGATATTATATTGTATATTTACTTTTTCTTTTGTTTGTTTCTCCCATTCCATATAATGACAATTCCCAGAAAATTGCAAGAGGCTAGACTATTTCCCTTGTTCACTGATGAATTCCTGGGGTTTAACAACACATAAAACGGATGCTTATTGTGTATATATGTACATTTTGAAGACATGATGATTTTTAGGAACAATAAAGCTTGCTTACATGTTTTCCATCTAGAATTTGATAGGAAGGGAAAGGGGTTGGCTTAAGGGAGGCATTTTCTTTTCATTTTATATTCTTTTTATTATTTGAACTTATCATAGGCCTGCATTATATTCATGAAAGCACATATGAGTGAAAGGCATTAGACATACCAGGCCTTCTGAAAATCTCAGGTGGCATTATTTTTACCCGATGGGCCTTGCTAAAGTCATGAAAGGTAGAAATCATATCCTTAGGCCAGACGTGCTGGCTCACCCTGTAATCCCAGCACTTTGAGAGGCCAAGGCAGGCAGATAATGAGGTCAGGAGATCGAGACCATCCTGGCTAACATGGTGAAATGCCTCTCTACTAAAAATACAAAAAAATTAGCCAGGTGCAGTGGCACATACCTGTAGTCCTAGCTACTCGGGAGACTGAGGCAGGAGAATCACTTGAACCCAGGAGGTGGAGGTGGCAGTGAGCCAAGATCGTGCAACTGCACTTGAGCCTGGGTGACAGAGTGGGACTCCATCTCAGAAAGCAAACAAACAAAAAAAGAAATCATATCCGTAACTTCTACAAGCCAAGAATGTGGTCTTTTTGAAAAATAAGCTAAAAATAAGTATTAAATATAATATTCTAAATATAATTATTCATTTTAACATAAAAATATTAAAGTTTCAACCATCCTTTTATGTTTTAGATTCATTTATTTGTAACATTTTAATAATCTGGATAAATTTTGTGGCTAAAACAAGAAGGTAATATTGCATTTCTTTGTATTTTTATGAATTCCACATATTCTGTAAGGATTAAATTTATTTTAGGTTGCAAAGAATAAAACATACCCCTTTCCAAAAGCAAGCAAGCAAATAAACAAAAAACTATAGTGACTTAAACACATTGGGTGTTTTGAAACTGTTTGTCTCCCATAACAGAAGTTTGGAGATAGAGAAATGAGGCTGTCATAATGGCGCCAACAAGTCAGCAGGGCCCTGGTCACTTCTAACCTTCTTCACAGTCTTTAGGAGGGGGTGCTGAAGCTCCAACCACCACATCTACATTTCAGGCAGCAGAAATGAAGCAGAGAGAAAGGACATACAAAGCACATTTCTGTACAGAGTCAGGTTCCTTATGGAGTCTTCCTCAAGTTCCCTCTCACATGCCTGCTTACATCATTTTGGCAGATCCTGGTCTCATGGCCATGCCTGCTCTTAGAAAAGCTGCATAATGTATTCCTGTGGCTGATGTTATTAATGGTTTGAACAAGTCTGATATCGTTACAATGGAAGAAGAGAAAATAGATGTTGGATAGGCATATATTCTCAGCCATAATCAACTGATTGTTTTATAAACAGAAATATATGGTGCATATGTCTTTCCAGGTAAAATCAAAGCAAGATTCTGGTGAAATCTTGCTACTTGCTAGTAATTCATTTAGTTTTTTCCTAGGTATATATTTCTAACCATGAAAATCGAATTTCCTAAGAGGGAAATACTATCTGATACTTGGGACAGAGGCATTTTACAGTGATTTAGTGATTTCTCTGTTCTTGAAAGCAATAGAGTTTTTGTTCTTATCTCTTTTATTTCAGGGAATAAAAGATGAATGGATTGATGGTGCTGAGATGAACAGGAAATGCTTTATCTTTATGCAGACCTGGGATGTTCAAAGAATGAACTGTCAGTTTTCTCAGTGATTTATCATAAAGCCACTAAACAGAAGCAGCAATGAGCTCAAGGCAGCATCTGGGAGATGCCTTGGAATTGTGAGAGGATACGGATGGAACCCTCAGTGACTATGAGTGATGGGAAGAATAGCTGATATTTGATGTTTTAAATTTTCAGTTGCAATTTAAATATTTCATCTTTATAATATTATTTGTGTTTATACCTCTTCAAATAAATTATGTCTAACATCTTTAAGCTGGGGTCTTTTGGGAGACAACTCTTACATATTTCTGCATGTTTTACAAGCAAAGGCACTAGCTGCCTTTTTTCCAAAACTATTTTTCAAAAATTTTTGCTAGTGAACAACCCTGGAAGAGTTACTATCTCCCTCTGAAGAAAAGTTCTGGTTTGTTTACTCTACAGTACAATAAAGATAATGTCTTCTTTGAGGAAAAGTTCAAGAAGGCTTACCGTCAATTTTAAAAGATTTGCGTCTCCTAAACTTGGGATTCCTCTTTTGTAGGAATCACTTTCTCTTCTTTCTGTTATTTTGTGAGGACTGTGGCCTGATAAGCTAGGACAAAATGAACATACTCTGGCTACTGATGTGAATAATAAATTACTGTTGTGAGTAATAAATTGTCTATTGTCTCTTATCCAGAAGTCTCATGTCTTTTGCTGGGCTGACATTCAAGATGCTGTGGCATGCTAATGTGTTAGTTGCAAGTAAGTTAAGATCTCAGATATTTTACAGTTCCTGATGGAGTTTCCACACTCAAATGCTTTGGCAGGGAATTTATTAGGTTTACAGTACTTACAACTTCCATATTCTTGTTTGAGGAAATCTAAAATCTTTTCCTGACAAGTGGTTGTTTGAAGCATATGTGAATTTATGTCCACAAATAGCTGTGTGTAACCAACTCTGGACTGGCAGAGATTATGACATGGCTTAACGTGGGAGGGCTGCCCAATGTGGGAGCCCATCTGAACCAATCTAATTCTCTCTTTTGGGGAAATAATTGTAAGACATGCAGAGTATCAATGGTCGGGAGCTGTGCAGAAACCAACAGATGCATGACTAAATAGTAGAATGGGTAGGCACAGTCATGCCTCTTTAATTGTCAAGTTCTTGAATAAATCAACTTTTTCATTACAGCTATTCTTGGATACCTGGGAAATCTACTAATTTTTGAGCCATAATATGCATTTCCAGGGTGTGTGATATTCTTTACTTCTCCATGTTTGCTTATAATATCCTTCTCTGACTGAAAGTGACCAGAATGTGCTTCTACTTCTTGTACCAGCAAAGAGGCAAGTCGACAAAGGGAAGAAAGATGGTAACTTTCAAATGAAATCTGGATAAGGATTTACCCGACACAAGGTTTAACTAAACTATACTTCTAGTGTTTCCCGAATTGAAAGGATTTAGACATCCTGATCTGACAATTAGGTATTACAGTTCTTAGCAACAGATGCTGTTAAAACATGAATTTAAACAGCTGACTTGTGTTGATAAAACATTAGGATCATTTCAGAACAACTGATCATAATGTGCTGTAGATTTTCTACCTGATGTGCCATAACTCCTGTCAGTGAGTCAGAAGTGATATCCCTGCTGATTAATCAGGTAAAATGGAACAAACTTAAAAGTCTTTAAAAAGGTGTTCAAGAAAACAAAACATTAATTAGTTTACATAACTGATGATAGTTTTTTAGGTTCCACTTATACAGGTTAAAAAACAGAGTCAAAATATGGGGATTTTAGCAAGAGCTTCTATTTTAATGTTCTAGTTTTTACTAGAAAATACTTACTTGGATGAAACTCTAGGACACATTAATAAATGATGGTCTACAATGGGAAATAAATCCCATAGCCTCTGATTATCTACACTAATGGGAACGTTGTACCAGAACTGGAGGAGAAGGAAGCTGGCTTCACTTTACTTGACTAAGGTTGATTCAAAATTTAGGCCATCATACTATAGCTAACAGTGTTCAGATGGTCATGTGCAAGACACGTGCCTGAGGGGAAAAATAATCTCATAGTCTCACGCTCTAACACAGAATGCATATATGACTCACAGTAAGAGAATACGATTGCCAAGTCTATTAACTTTTCTAAAATATTAGTAATTGCAGAATATTTCCATAGTGATATAATTCTCTCTCTCTCTCTCCCTGTGCGTGTATATGTGTGTGTGTGTGTGCATGTGTGTGTATGAACATATCTACACTGAATCTGATCTCCTGACTGTTATGTTTAATTACCATGAAGATCCCTTACATTAAGCCAGGCCATTGTTTCCTAAAGGGTGTTCTGTGGAACACTAATTTTGTTAAATATTTTATGAAAATGTTTGGAGATAGTATATTTCAAACTTTGGCATTGTATTACCTGGTCTCATAGACTCATAATGCAGATGACACTGCTTACATTTCTGAGAATTTCTATAGCATGAAAATCTGTCTCATTTTTAGCTCAGTGTTTCCTAACCTTATAGAGCAGGGAAATATTTTAAAAATAATATTTATTAAGATTACAGGAACTACTGTTTTCTGTAGCTGCTTTGCAGTTGAACACTCTATAAACTGGACGTACAAAAAGTTTCTCAGTTTTAATTACAGTCATTCTAATCTTCACTGTAATCTCTGTACTTTGCTGGGTAGCAAAGTGTGATGGGGTAAGGGTGAGAAACCAATTTAAAAGTACCATTTCACTGTAAGTCAGACATCATTATTTCAAAGCAATTTTTATAAATATAGAATCCTTTTGGTAAATACGAATTCAGAGACTCTTCTTGCCCTCAGCTCCAATCATAGAAAAATCATAGGAATCAAGTGGGAACTTGCTGTTGCCCCGATGCCTGTGGATGATATTGTGGTCTTGAACCCACTGGTGGCTTTAACTTCTTGCTTGGGAGTCTGTCCATTGGCTGGTCTGCTAGAATTTGCTGCTGCTGGAAAATCCTTGATGATCTGGCCTCACCTTGGTTTCCACTGACATTGAAGCTCTCAGGGTCTCAGCCAGCATCTGCATCAGACAGCCAACACTGTGGCCATGCTGCCCTGTGTCAGTCTTGCAGCTTACCTCCAAACTTTTCTCAACTCAATTGTCTTTCTCCTCCCCTCTGGTACATGCAGGGATTTCCTGACCAATTCCATACCACAGAGAAGCATAACTCAGGTCCTCTCTGTTCCTATACTCCAATGAACCTATTTACATACCCCTCTGACTTAAAAGGCACAGGGGCACTTTTTAAGGTGATCTTCTCCTGGATTTCCAAATACAAATCCAGATACATCATCCTTAAATTTGAGGAGCTCTCCTTAACATCTCTGAAAGTTCTATATTATTACCCTTTTTCCTCCTTTCCTTTGTCTTGACCTGAAGTTTGACCTTATGAAGGTTAGACTGTTGGAAGAGAGGAAACATGTCTGAATTCTCTACAGAATAGCAGAGGTAGTAGAGTATAGGATAAAAATGTTAGCTCTGGACCCTGAATTCTTCAGTTTGAATCTACCTACCACCACTTACATTTGTGCAAGCTACTTAAACTTCTTACCTTAGTTTTCATATTTCTGTTTCTGTAGTATATGGAAGAAGTTGTAAAGATTGAATGAGACAATGTGTCCTAAGTACTTGAAAAATACCCGGCACATGGAGCTGCTCACTCAAATTTATCTATTGGCATCATTTCTCTACCTCTTTCTGCTCAGGTGTTCTATTTCCATTTGGACAAGGATGCCTATTTACAATATGTAGAATTCTATCTAATAGCTCTTTATAATGAACTTTTATAACAAGTTGGCCTGGAATAACACTTAAGGCTATTGCCTTGCTTTGGGAAAAACAAACAAACAAAAAAACAGAACAAAGCCATCTAAATTGTGAATAAAAAATGACCAATGTGTTTACTGTTTCACTTCATATCTTCCCTTGCCCTGAAATCTTGCACACTATTGACTTAAATATGTTGAGAAGCACTGAGCATCATGATTCAGGTGAAATGAAAAATTCATGGATTCGTATTATCAGAAATATATCTATTGTATGTGGAACATATATTGGGTAAAGCTGAGTTAAACTTAACACTTGAATGTATCAGTGTGTTAGGCCATTCTTGCAGTGCCATAAAGGAATACTTGAGGCTGAGTAATTTATAAATAAAGGAGATTTAATTGACTGACAGTTCTGCAGGCTGTAGAAGCATGGCACCAATATCTGTTTGGCTTCTGGGGAGGGCCTCAGGAATTTTATGATCATGGTGGAAAAGAAGGCAGGAGCCAGCACATCACATGGTGAGAGCAGGTACAGGAGAGCAAAGGGAGGTCCCAGACATTTAAAAAACCAGATCTCACGTTAACTGAGTGAGAACTCACTTATCACCTAGGGTACAGTGCTAAACCATTTATAAGGGATCTGCCTCCATGTTCCAATCACCTCTCAACAGGTCCCACCTCCAACATAGGGAATCACATTTCAGTATGAGATTTGGAAGAGACAAACATTCAAACCATATCAATCAGGCAGGGCACTTACATTTTCTTTGTCCTGATTTCCTATCTGTCTTTTGGGGATGGAATCCCTTCCCCTATCTTTTCTTCCCTGTTCACCTACCTTTCTAACTCCTCTCCCAAGGAAGAAAAAGTTGGTAATCTAGTCACTAGAACTTATCAGTGGGAGGGGTTACATCAGTGGAAAAGGTTATACTGGGAAGGACTACATGCCTTAAATATAAAAGTCAACTCACATTTATAAGCACAACCTGGGTACAGCTGGCCTTCTAGAAGCAGCCCTATCATACCTGAATGCTGTTTCAGCTTCTCTAACTGATTGGTGTGAGAGGCAGTCCTGCCATACACAGTCATGTCAACTGCTCAAGAAATGGATTCAGAGTCTGCTATGCCAACAGACCCTTCCATATTTGAGTGAGTAGAGAACAGGCTTTGAGCCAGGCTACTGCTGGTATACGGAGGCCACCAACCAATATATTGGCAGAGCTCTACAACGGGGAAGTAAAGAGCTCATGATGAAAAGAAAGAAACTGTACATATGCTTCTTTCTCTCCCTTGTTAACCAAGTGAAGATCTTAATATAAAGTTGTATTTTTAGAACTGGCATAGGCTTATGCTAGAATTTCAAAATTCTGAAAATTTCAAAATGATCTGACTTTACCAATGATAAGTCTGGCCCTAGGGAGATTGCCTGGAAGGAAATAACTTCTTGTACAGGTGGATACATTCATTTTAAATATAAATATCAATGTAAAGATTTTTCTTCCGGTTTTAGTAAGAAGAGTAATTTTCTATAATCATTTTTTCTCTAAAGCTCAGCTTTCTAACCAACTTCAAGGTGAATGGTAATGGTATATTTGACCTAATTATGAGTTTCCAAGAAAGAATGTTATTTAAGGCAATAGCGAGTGATTCCTATTTTTTTAGAATTACAATATACTCTTATTCTTTGGTATAATTTTAAAAACTTTGTTAATGTGACCACTCTCTTCTTAAATATTTATTCTAATTTCACATTTTATCTACTGGATTCTTTGTATCAACCTGTTCTTCTCCTTCTTCAAATTAAAACAAAATCAATTTTAAAAGGAATATATTCTGTTTTTATTAATTTTTAAATGTTGTTGCACATTCGGGAGTGCATGTGTAAGTGTGTTATGAAGTCATATTGTGTGATGCTGACGCTAGGGTACAACTGAACCTGTCACCCAGGGAGGGACATAGGACTCAATAGGTAGCTTTTCAACCTTTGCCCCCATGTCTATTGTTTACAAAGAAATGCATTCTTAATAAGCATATTATTCTATTACTGTAATTGCTTTGAAAGAGGCTGAATGTCAGAGATTCAAAATAAAGGTCAGGTATTAAATCTAAAGATGTACCTTTTAAAAAATATCTACTATTCCAGTTTCAGTATTTATACCAGAAAAAAAAAAAGATCAATGCTAACATAACTTGAGAACACCTTTTCTTTTAAAAGTTTCTATAAAATAACTTTGCATAAAATAAAGTTACTACACTCAACATGAATGACAGAACAATTTTAGCCATATTGTTCATTTTCTGCTTGAGGAGGCGTCAAAGGAAGGTTGGTACTGGCTTCCATTAACATTTATTTAAGAAATTAGCATCATGGCCTGTAATCCCAGTACTTTGGGAGGCTGAGGCAGGAGGATCTCTAGAGGTCAAGAGTTTGAGACCAGCCTGGCCAACGTGGCGAAACCCCGCCTCTACTAAAAATACAAAAATTACCCTGGCATGTTGGCACTCATCTGTAATCTCAGCTACTTGGGAGGCTGAGGCAGGAGAATTGCTTGAAGCTGGGATGCGGAAGCTGCAGTGATCCGAGATCATGCCACTGCACTCCAGCCCAGGCAACAGAATAAAACTCGGTCTCAAAAAAAAAAAAGTAGCACTGTGTAAAAACAAGAAAGGGAGACAGGAAACTAGGTCAAATACCCACGTGACTAAATCTGTGTAAAAATATACATTCATCTCATCAAGGTCATTTGAAGGTAATAATATTATACTTTTTAAAAGTCCCATTATGCAATTTCCATTTTTGTTTAGCACATCAATTATTGAGAACATTGTTTGTGCACAGCACTATGTTGAGCACTGAGAGTTTCCGAGATATAGGGAATTGACAATATGGGGAAAGAGTGTGGAATCAGCTTCTAACAATGTGAAGCTGCAAATGTTTGCATTGATTTGATTGACACAGAGCAGAAATACAAAGAAACGAGAATTATAAATCAGAGAGTGGAGTGCAATAAAAATCTCTTCCCTCCTTTCATCCCCTTCCTGCATCCTCATCCTAGCCCACAGCCTCCTTTTTTCTTTTTATGCATGACTACTGTTGTTTTCTCGCTGCTGTTTTCCATGACCTGCCTTCTCCACTGCAGATTTACATGCCCTTTCTTGTTCCCTTTCTTGTTCCACCTCTTATAATTCACATGATAGTTGCAGCCAAGGTTGCAAAAGTTCTCTGATGGCATGTAATTTATCTCATTCCTTATTTATCCTCAAAGTAATGAATAGTGTTTATTGCACACTTAGGAGCTCGCCAATTGGTTGCAATGAATAGGAATGACTTTCAGATTGAGCGGGACATGAGACAAATCTAAGAGAGTGAAGTATGAACAACTTTACTGCACACCAGGTTGAATCTTCTTCACTTGCAGTTAGAATTGTCAGAATCAAATTAAAATGCATAACATCATTCAAGCAGAACAACTGAATTTAACAATTATGTTAAATTCTGTTTTCCATTGAGAAAAATTAATTCCTATCATTAAATACATAGTCATAAACCCCTTCCAAACTATAGATTGGATATTTCATTACTTTTCATCTGTCCTTATTAGGTTTGGTACTTGTGGGCCAATATAGAGATATAGTTTACTTTGTTCAAACAAGTTATTATAAATTGGGTGTTTAAAGACCTTGATCTAATTCAGAATATTTTGGCATTTCTCACAATTCCTAACATTTTCATATAAGAAATTCTGTTTTCCACCATTACTAAATGTGTACTCAGACTTGTCCACTGTTGTGTCAATAGTGTTGGTAAAGCTTAATCTGTTGGTCTAAAAATGACTTGCTGCCAGTAAAGTCAAGTAACTTAATATAGCCTGTTATTTAGGTAGACTTGAATTCATCATGTCCATTATTAACTAGTTAGTTTGGGAAAAGAATCAGTTAAATGGATGGATATTGACTAGATGAATCAGCTGGCAGCAACCAACAAATTTTTTTCTTTCATCATTTTGCCATAGCATCATTTAGACATGGGTTCAGGAATGTGAATATCAGTAAAATATTAAACAATCAAAAGAATTCATGTGTGAAATAGTGTGTCTGCTTTATAATGAATATAAAATTGTGTTTGGCTACAAACAGGATTTAAACACCTTATGAGATTATTACTAAGGTAACAGAAAAGCCAAAAATAAATTGCTGCAAACTAACGTAAGGCATTTATTTTTTGCTTTGTTCTTTTTCATACTATTTTATTATCAACTCAGAACTATTGAGCATTTTCAATTTTGCTCAATAGGGGGTGGAGAGCTATAGCTATGCTTCAAACCTATCAAAATGTCTATTCCTCTTCAAATGATTATCTTTGGTTTAACCTATAAAGGCCATGCTTTAATTTGGAATTTACCTCTTATTCAGACCAACTTTTAAATAACAGTGATACATTGTGTACTTTGGGAATAGAGATATCTTCCAAGTAGCACATCAGTTATCAATTTGTCTTTTAATTATGTATTTTTTGGAAAAGAAATAGATCTCACACTCTTTGATATGTTTGCTTGAATGAATATTGAGGGTTTTGAATTGATTCATTCTTAAGAGAGATTTTTTTGTTTTTTTTTTTTTTGTTTTGTGTGTACTTCATTTTCCATTGTCATCTCTAGAATAGACGGGTGATTTGCAAAGAATGGGAGGGATAATATAGAAGAAAAGCAGACTTCAAATAAAAAAATGTATTTCTATTTCTTTTCCTGTTCTACATTCTCGTTACAATTGTTAACAAATTCTAATGCTCTGGATTAATTAATTAATTTGTCTGTAAATAATCATGGAAAGATTAGTACTTTTTTCTTTATTTCAGTGATAACCACATAGCAATATTTAAAGTTTACATATCACTTTTACATTTTTCTAATTTGATTCATACAAAAAAAAACCCTCTATGAGTTAAATATAACTATCTGTATTTTGCAAGTGAAATATCTGACTCTCAAAAACAAAGCTAATCAATGCAGGTCATGCAGCTAGTTGTCCCTAAAAGGACTTGAATCCAAATCTTATTCACTTGCAGATTTTTGGTTTTGTATTTAGTTTTATTTCTTCTTATTGTGTAGATTTTGGTTTTCTATTTAGTATATCACAGGTCTGCATTAGAATATAACCTCATTCTGTCTGAAATGATTTATTGGCTTAACTGAACTCAGCAGACTACAAGTAGAAAGCAACTTTTTTTTTTCTCCATACCACTGTCCTGTTGATTGTCCTTCATCCATCCCTGGCAAAACCTTAGAGATTACAGTTTTTTTCATTACATTCAGGCAAATTACATCTCAATTCCAGATATTAAAAATTCATTACATTCTATCATCAAAGGCCCTATCTTTTATTCAGTTCAAAACTTTTCCCTTTCCAATTTTAAGCCCATGTCACACAAAAATGCTACAGCTATAGCATAGATGCAGGAATTTAACATAAAAAACTAGTTACATGGCTGGCACATACTAAGTGTGGGAGATATTTCAGTGATTCAGACTGAGGTCTTGTGCACAGGGAGCTTACATTCAGCTTCCATGTCAGGGAAAAGGAAAACAGTTGAGCAAAGTAAGACCGAACTTAAGTACTAAGCATGGTGGGAAAGTGTCAGTTTGCAGGATAAAGTAGTCTTGGAAGACTTCATGGAGAAACTGATTGCATTTGATGAAACTCTTGAGTAATGTTAAGGAATTAGCCATGATAGTATCTGGGGCTAGGGCGTTCTAGGCAGAAGGAACAGTGAGAAGGCTTGGCATGATCAAGGCATGGTGAGGAGGCCAGCAAGAGTGAAAGAAAGTGACAGAAAATGAGTGTGGTAAAGAGTGGTAGAGATGAGGTCACAGAAGTACAAAGGACCAGATCCTATAGGGCCTTGGTCCATAGCCGACGCTGAGATAGAGTTAGGAGTACAAGAAATTCACTGGGAGCAGCAACCTATGAAAGAAAAAGCAAGGAAGGGGGCAGAGCTGGTGAGGGAAAGCCTTTAGACTGCAATGCAAATCTGACATCTGTGGAAGGTGAGAGGAAAGGGGACAGAATTGGGCAGGAACTACCTTCACTTTGACTCATATTTGACATGGTCTCAGACAAACCAATGATTCCGAGGAAAGATCACCTAACAAAAGAGTCTTGTATTTGGCAGGAACAGCCAGGTTCTCGTGTATCCATTATACTTAAGTCACTAGCTGGGGACAGCCTGGGAAAAGCGCAGCCTCAAATGCTGCAGTAGACCTGGAAGTTGCTGTTGCTGGAGGTTCTGAACGAAGTGCTTCACTAGCCTCTGGATGTCAAGTTATTTACTGAAGGGAAACCTGAGGAACACACTTTCATATTTGCTTCAGGCCTGTAGGCTATTGTATGGCTTTGATTTTTAGTCTAAGAGAAAAGTGTCTGAGCAGAGGATTACATGATCTGACTTAGTTTTGAAAAGAGTCTGGTTGTGCTGAGAATAAACTGTAGCAGGTGAGAAGAGAAACAGAGAAGAGGTCAATGCAATTCAATAATCCACAAGAATTGAGGGAGGCCTGGACCACGGTGTTGCTGGGGGCAGAGGTGCTGAGAAGTGGTCCTATTCTGAACGCAAAATGTCCCATACCTGCTCACTGACATCGCTGCCTCTTCCATACCTGCTACTTCAATACAACAGAATAAAGAAGTCTATTCCATTTTATTCCTCCTCCTCCTCCAATCATTTTTACTATCTCAGATCCTCTAGTGCTGAAGCTAAAAGACAAAGGGCATTAGGTTCATAAAAATCTATCTTGGCTTCTGGAGTTATACTCTGGTGTCGTATGCTCTGTGTGTGATAGATTTCAAGTGCTGAAAATTTTGTATTGGGGATTTTTTTTTTTTTTATCGAACTACCAGGCTTCCCCCCAAGTATAGTTTTCTGTTGGAGCCAAAAAGTCACTGCCACCTGCTTATTTATGTTTTTCCCTCTGCTCCTATCTTGCAGCAGTCCACCCCAAAGCAGACTTGCCTGATGGAGACTCTTTTAGATAGAATGATTTCTGTGTAACTCAGTATTAACACTGCAGGAGTTATACATGTCCCATGGGAAACAAAATACTTGTCACGCATGCAAGAAAGCACGGCCTTCTCCCCACAGGCTCGTCTCTCTTCCTCCTTTTTTTTTTTTTTTTTTTTGTTCTCCTTTAGCCTTGACTTTAGTGTTTTTATTTGTGAGCATGCGCCAGGCACTGAATTCTCATTTCAAAAGACAAGGACAAACTCTTCTGGGGGTTCTCTAAGAGTATGATTCACTTTATAGGGTAGAGTATAAAAATGGCCACGATTCTTTCTTTTTTCCTATGTTAATACCACTTGCAACGTAACTTGTATTTCCTCCTATCAAAGGACAGAGTCCATTTCTCGACCCTTAAATATGAACTTAAAGTTGGGTCAACCAAAGCAACTTTGGGTTAGTAATGAGACTAGTACTCTAGAGAACGTTTGCACTTAGGATCCCTATTGTCTTGCCATGTGAACAGTCATGGGCTAGGCCCCATGTAAATGAGATGAGCCATCTCAGCCACACGTTTTGGGGAGGTTTGTTATGTGACAAAACAAATAATATCCTTGGATTAAGTTGAAGAAACTAACCCCACCATACTATGAAGAAGAACACTACGCTTTAACAGTACTATTTTTTCTTAAAGAAATATTCATTTTCCTAATCAATATTCAAGCTTTTATATACTTTCAAGATCAATGATAGCTTAGAAATAATCAACCTACTCTTGTGATTACTATTTAGATTCTCTAAGAATGGTGTGATTTTTTTCTAGAATGTTCAGGCATTAAACATTCTCCATTTAGAGGATTCAGCCAAAAGTGAAGTAAAAAAGCAAGGCAACATCTCTTTTAAGGTGCAAAGAGTGCACATGCTTTAGCCTTCTAGAGGCAACATAAATTAGTGGTAAAGGGGGTAAACCTCAAAGTCCTATTTAGAATCTGGAAGACTGAGGTTCTAAAAACCTGAACAAGTTACTTTACTTCTCTAAGCCTCAGTTTCTTTCCAAATGGTAAAATCAGAAGAAAATAGTATCTCTTTTCTGTGTTTGTGGATCAAATGAGAATATACCCAAAAACTTAAAAGTGTTTGAATTAGGATATGAACTCAACGAACACTGGCTATCATTAGTATTATTAATTATCGTTAGTATTATTAGTAGTATTACTATGGTGAAAGGCATGAAGAAAACACAATAAAAATGTACTGAAAAACACAGCTTTCTTAAATTACTGTAGCCACTATGCTATATTTGTTTGCAGTACTTAGCAATGTTAGATGTCTATGAATGGTGTGTGGCTTAAGAATTATTAAATATAAAAAAGATCAATAACAAATGTAGCAGAAATTACTGCTGTCACTTGAAATGTAACCTCATTAGCGCTACCAAAGCTTGAGACTCTGATTCCTAGTTTTAAATTCTGTAAATGACTAACTGGATGCCTTCATCAGTAATTATATATTTTTAATTTCAATTTTTTTCTTCTTTTAATCTACCAAAGTGAATGATATATAAAAATCAAATTTGTGTTTATAAATTTTAATATAATAAGATATGGTAATTGCAGATATTTAGCACCCCATCACTGTATTTATATTCATTAATTTTATTTTTGTTATGAATCATTTTAATTGAATGTATTAGGTTTCCTGATAGTTGACCTAATATCGATGCTGTTCTACATCAACAATTTTCAATTAATGGTGCCTGCTACCTAAGGTTATAGAAGTAATTAACCTAATAATGATTACCTACACCAGTGTCCATAAGAACTGAGGATAAGACAATGTCTAGAAACACAAAGCTATGAGTATCGAATGTTAATTGTGAACATCTCAGTGATTTTAAAATATTTTATAACAGCTATCCTATAAAATGATCCTTGCAACTACAGAATTAATAATGCTTAAATGAAAACAAAATTATATATAAACTCTCTCATTAAATAACTTAGCCATGTGGTTAATCATCCATTGCCAAGAGCTGATCAGACACAAAAGAATTTGCTTTTTAGTTACAACTGTATCGCCTACATATCTTTATCACAGTTAGAAAAGCAGACAAGAATGACAAGTGTTCTTTCACAAAATTTCCTTTCAGTGTGACTACTGAATTCCTTTAATCATTATTTTTCCTCCAAGAATGCATTCATTTAGCTTTAAATCTTATTACTGTAGATGCGTGACAGAACTCGTGTTATCCTTGGTGGCATCTTATTATCGATTAGTCTGAGTTGGCTAAATGATTCAGCAAAGCATAAAAGGCACAACCATTCAAACAAAACTTGTTAAACTTCTAAGTGTTTCCACAGCATTCTACAAGTCCTGTTTGGTTTACATTTTGTTAAAACACAGTTTGAAATCCCTAATATTTCTGAAACTCTTGTTACTTTCTTAGCTTTCCATCCAGAGTACCAGTTCCTGCTTCATGTGAGGAAACGCTGATATCCTGTGAAAATTCTTGCCATTGGCCGGGCTCGGTGGCTCATGCCTGTAATCTCAGCACTTTGGGAGGCGGAGGTGGGTGGATCACGAGGTCAAGAGATCGAGATCATCCTGGCCAACACGGTGAAATCCCGTCTCTACTAAAAATACAAAAAAATAAAAAAAATAAAAAAAAATTAGCCGGGCGTGGTGGCATGTGCCTGTGGTCCCAGCTACTTGGGAGGCTGAGGCAGAAGAATCACCTGAAACCAGTAGGCGGAGGTTGCAGTGAGTGGAGACTGAGCCACTGCACTCCAGCCTGATGACAGAGCAAGACTCCGTATCAAAAATAAAAAAAAAAAGAAAGAAAGAAAAGCAAATTCTTGCCATTGTGGTAGCACATTAGAAAGCATGAGGAATGGTGTCTTACCAAACAGAATTGCTTCTATAGCACTTCAGATTTGTTCTCATCTATGCTCCAAGTGTAGAGTTTAGTACATCAGATTCGTTCTACTGTCAAAAGACTCTTATTAGTAGAACTTTCTTTAGAAACCAAGAATCTGTTCCTTTATAATTTCCACTTATCGGAAATTAGTTCTATCTCCTGAAACAATACCCAGAACAAGTTACATTTTGAAGTCCTTCTAATATTTGAAGACCACCACCATGTTCTGTTGAATATTTTCTTTTTTAAGACTATTTTGCTGTTTCCTTAAGTATAGTGTGTATAACTCTGGTGGACAAGAAATGTCATTTTCTTTATTTTTCTTTAACTAAACTTAATTTTTACCACAAACTACCCTGCAGCCAAGTGGTGAAATCTTTATCCCAACCAATTCAGCACTTGCGCTGGTTGCTTTATTTTCTGTGAGGGCTCTGGGGGACTGGGGTGTATGTGATCCTCTGTGTGGCCATCTGCCCATGCTGAGGTCCCATGAGGCACCTTTGTTCTCACAGGGTGTGTGGTTTATGAATGTCAATGCTGCATGCTCTTCATCTCAACTCTATGAGTTTCCATGAGTCTTGTTCATAAAACAGGTCCTCCATGATACTAACCTAGGCCCATTTATTTTGATTCTAGTTGTGGGTCTGTGTGTGTGTGCATGCATGTCTGTATGTTTTGTCCATGAACTACTCAGACAATAAAAAAGAAAATTCGGATCTTGCAATTTTCCTAAACTTTACCCCGAAAGAAAGATAGAGGTCTGTTAAGTCTGTATTCGCCAAACTTCAGTGGACTCAACAACATTTCTGCTCTTTATGTCTGTTTTCTCCTCTCAGTTATGAATTCTGCAGGTAGTCTGAGTGAGTTATCCTGATAATTTATTGAAGTTTAAAAATTATATTTTTTGTGTCTGCTGAATTATATTTCCAAATTTTCTGCTATACCAACCCTCTCTTGCTTTCATAAAAAAATCTCATAGTATAGTCTAACCTTAATGACTAGAGCCTTCAAATAAAATATTAGGAATTAATTTTGAGCTTAACCAATTTATTACACCTATTCCTAAGCCAATAACTATATATAGATAACATTATGCCTATTATTTTCTTCAGAAATTCTTACACAGTCTTTTCAATAATGGAAATGTATCTATTGAGTTTCTTTGTATTACAATATTAATTTTTCTCTAGTCATTTTTTCTCTTACTTTTAAACTGTAGTTTGAACTTCTCTTTATGAGTGCATGCCAAGTGCGTGCTTCCAATTCTTTGGAGGACCTCTTAGATTCTTGTCAAGAGTCTATCAGTTTAGAAACTAAAATATATAGTTTAGAAACCAAAATCCTGTCTTTTCATACCATCAATATAACCATCTGTTTCCTTCTTGTGCCTTCTTTGCTTTTAATATCATGAGTTTTTATTGTATTCCCAAATTCTATAGTGTCATATGCAGAGTATTCACATGAAGTCATTCGCTGATTCATTTCATGTTCATGACTCTATTATATTTAAGGGTATTAGTAACCACTAGGATAAGGCCTCTGAGCTGAATAACTGAATATACAATTATAGTTTTATTGACTGCATGCTGTGATAAAATATGTACAGACAGGTGATGGATGGTATCAAAAGAAAGAATCTTGTAGAAGTTCACATCTCAGAAAAGTCTGGTGATAGGTAAAAATCAGTAGGCAATCATCAGGTAAGAATTACTATGGTGAAAGATGTCCAAAATAGAGGATGCAAGACGTATTAAGGCACACAAGTTCTTCCAGGGAAAAATAAGTTGGTTTGTATTATGAAGAGTAGAGTTTTAAAGTTAAAGTTACAAGAATGTGGATCAGATAATAAACATCTTTGTGGGCCATTCCATGTTGTTTGTATTTATAGTGAACACTCGAGAGTCCTTTGAATGGTGATTTATAGTGGGATATTGAGTGTCCATTATGTTATCTTGCATATTTTTCACATAGATGGTATGAAGTAAGGTTAGAAAGCATATTTCAAAACCAGATACCTTTCCTATTGTGTCTTTTTGACAGTTATCTAAATGAAGTAGTGACAAGGGGAATGGAAAGTCAGGTACCATTTAAATAAATAATCAAGTTAGTGAAATAATGGGTACAGTGACTGAATAACTGGGGAATTCAGGTAGCTTGAACAAATAATGGTGATAAGAAGCTGAGTCTACTGATTGAGAAGATGGGCATACTTTTGATTCAACAGGGAATTCAAGACTATTCCTGAAAAGATAACTTATATTTTAGAAACTCTGAGTTTGAAATCCCTAAGGTATATCTAAGCACAGATGTAAAGTAAGAAGCTAGCAATATGGTTTGTTGTTCAAAAATTGTAATCTGGGGTAAAAAATGCAGCTGGAAGTATATACCCTAAATGATGACATGGGAATGTGTAAAAGTTCATGAAAGTTTTTAATGTGAGAAAGGAGAGAGATAAATACAGATTGCAGGGACCATCAGCATGAACAGAATGGACTCAAAAATGTAAGCTTGAGAAGAGACAAAGAAAAAGCTACATGAGGGTGAAGATTAAAGCCAGGTGACGTTGATATTAGGGAAATCCAGAGAGGAGGGCAGAGTCTACAGCATCTAACACTGTTGAATGACCAAGCATGGAAAGACTGACAGTGTCATGCATTGTGCAATAAAAAGACAAGTTGTCATTGTGGTGAAAGCAGGTTCTATGGAGTTGTTGGGAACCAAAGGTAAGTTTCAGTGGCTTGAGAAAGAATCATGGGAATCTCTTTCACTGTATTTTCTGTGGATAAAGACCCTGTTCTTGTGTAATGCTCCAGATCTGGTTTCAAAAGTGATTGAGGGATGAGAAAATAGAAATAATTAGCATATATTGCATTGAGAAACTTGGTTGTATTGAGTCAACAAGAGGAGAATGAAGAAAGAAAAGCTTTTTCATTTTGCATTTACGTATGAGAGAGCTTCGATTTTTTTTCTAGCCCAGAAGAAAGAAGAAACAGCAGAGGGGAAATGTGTGTGTGTGTGTGTGTGTGTGTGTGTGTGTGTTTGCATACATATTTGAGTGTGCGAGGTTGCAAAGAATTAGGTAGCCATTATGTAGAATCACAAGCCTTATTTAACTTACTGACATATTTTGGATTTATATACTAGGGATGAACTTTCCCAATATGGTAAGTTGAGCACTTGACAAGTGGCTAGTCCTAATTGAGATGTACTGTAAGTTTAAAATACATACCAGATTTCAAAAATTTACTAAGTAAAAAATAGTTTAAAATATATCTTTAATGATTTTTATATAGAATACATATAGAAGTGTTATCATGTTGGATAGAGTGTTTAAGTAAAATGTATTCTTTTTTTTTTTTGAGGCGGAGTCTTACTTTGTCACCAGGCTGGAGTGCAGTGGTGCAATCTCAGCTCACTGCAACCTCCACCTCCTGGGTTCAAGCAATTCTCCTGCCTCAGCTTCCTGAGCAGCTGGGACTACAGGTGCACGCCACCATGCCCAGCTAACTGTTGTATCTTTTGGTAGAGACAGAGTTTCACCATCTTAGCCAGGATGGTCTTGATCTCTTGACCTTGTGATCCACCCACCTCGACCTCCCAAAGTGCTGGGATTACAGGACGGAGCCACCGCACCCAGCCATAAAATGTATTCTTAAAATTAATTTTAAGAATACATTTTATTTTTAGTGTGGCTATCAGAAAATTTCAAATGAAATATGTAGCTCATATTAAATTGCTCTCCAGGAAGACTCTGCACCTTCTGTTATAACCTATAACTGTCTGTCATTGAGTGTCACTGACCATCACTACATATATTTTATTCCAAAGACTAGGCCCAGAATTCTTCCTGTGTGCTTTTGTGCCTTTTTACTTTCTTGCTTTGTGGATGACTTCTTATAAGGTTAAGACTGACCTACTTAGTTGTACTCCTAGGTATTGTATTCTCTTTGTAGCAAGTGTGAATGGCAGTTTGTTCTTGATTTGGCTCTCTTTATAAAATTAATACATAATTACTACATTATTTTATCTATCCTTTCTGTAAATCCTACAATACCACCATGTAATTAACAGAGTAAAATTCAACACTTGATGTTCTCACATATAAAGACCATCTTCTTTCAAACTTTCATTTCTTATTTGTGTCACCTCTTGTAGTTCCTTTTCCAAATACAACAGATTCTTAGTCATGGAGAAAAACAGAATGTTCCTAGAAGTGCCATCCCATCTCCAGTGTTGTACCAAATGGGCTCTGGAATAAGAATCCCTGAAATATAATCCAACTTGTTTGACTTTGGGTTTACTTTTTACCCTTTAGTGAGATAATAGTAGTAATGTGCTCATGACTGGGGGGATTTTTGAGGGTGATCTCATTTAAAGCACATTGTACAAAGCCTGTGTTGTAATTGTTTGATTAAAGATAACAAACAGCGCAATATCTTCAGGTCTTCATCAAAGGTGTTCTTTTATCATGAAATGTCCTAATTAAAATCAGGAAAACTCAGCTCACATAACTTTTTATTGAGAAAGTCTTCCATACTCACTCCCTAGTGCCTTAGGTTCTGGTTTCATATTCACACACACACGTGTGGATGCATGCATCCACTGTTACTCTTTTCACACTCTATTACAAGTATTGGTTTGGGTCGTCATGTAACCCCGACTAGACAGTACTTAAAGTGAAGATTTGCCTTCCAATCATCTAGTACTTTACTAAGCACATTATAGATGCTTGAATAAATGAGTATCAGCATGAAAAAAAAGAACAGCCCTTCAGATAGTTTAAATCAATCAGTACATATGGGCTACGCTTGAATGTAACATCATACTGGCATGGTGGCTCATGCCTGTAATCCCGGCACTTTGGGAGCCTGAGCAGGAGGATCACTTGAGGTCAGGAGTTGAAGAACAGCCTGGTCAACTAGTGAAACCCCATCTCTACTAAAAATACAAAAATTAGTCAAGTGTAGTGGTGCGTGTCTATAGTCCCACCTACGCAGGAGGCTGAGGCAGGAGAATTGCTCGAACCCAGGAGGCGGAGGTTGCAGTAAGCCAAGATTGTGCCACTGCACTCCAGCCTGGGTGACAGTGCAAGACTCCATCTCAAAAAAAAAAAAAAGAGAGAGAGAGAGAGAGAATTTATGTTATTATATTCTTACTTTCATGTTGTCACCTGTATAACTAAATTTTTCTACATTTTTATTAAAAGATAATTAAAATTAAATACACATTTTAATTTACTGCCTACATCTAAGGTATTTTAGGTTTAATGAAATGTTAAAAATTATCTTATTTGATAGGAACAAAACAGCCTGGATTATTAAAAAAATAAAAGAATCACAAGATGTCTGTCATAATACAAAATTACATTAATGAACAATTTATGTTATTTGATAGTTGACCCAATAACTTGCTTGGGTACTTCTGTCTTGGCAGAAGAAAAATACTGTCTGAATTTTTTTTTTTTTTTTGGTCTCGATGCTGAGATTTTCTGGGAAGCACAAGAACAAGATAGTTGAAAATGGAACAAGGTAGGGCAAAGAGACACATCTTTAATTCCTTTGTGCTCTTATCTTTACCCTCATCCTTTCTTTATGTAACTGTTTGCAAATTGTCTCTAGAAGTGCAGATGTCAACTAAAAGGCAGGCTTAGTTTTAATGTACTCTTGTCATTCTATTTTCTTTTGTTAAATTGAGAAGGAAGATGAGAACACAGGACAGGTTCTCTATTCTCTCATATGGTATATCCGGCAGCTGGAGAATAGCAGTGGTTGACAAAATGTTCAGTTAATTGAAGCCATGTAGTGGATATTGATGATCTTTCTACATTTAATGGAGAAATAAATCTGCTGCTAGAGAAAAAAAATAAAAACGGCTCTTTGGCTGATATATGCCCACAATGTCTTCTTCGGGCAAATGAAAAAATAATCACCTCCACAGATATAATATGTTAATGCTTAATTATGCTCTACAGAACATCTCAAGTTTAAGAAAAATAACAGTATAGTATATTCCTCAATTTTTAACTGTTAGATACAGTGAAAACATACTGAGATGAAACATTTAATTCACGCGGCAACCTGTTGGTGACAGCAAAGTTACACAAATTTCAGCATGGAAACATACATTATAATAAGACTATTCAGGCTTTCAAAATATTGTAAAATAATGGATAGTATGAGAGATATTTATTAAATGGGGCCATTATAAATACATTTCAACACTCTGGTTACTCCTATTTATGCATGATTCTGGACCTTTTGAGGCTTCAAACTTATAATGGTTTGGATAAATAAAAACTGTGGCTATTCCTATAAAATTTCCTGTTCATTTCAAAGAAGAGAAGCATTAGTAGCTCGGAGGTAATTTCATTTGTCAAATAAAATGGCTTTCTAATAAAAGTAAAATAAATGAGTCTGAAAAGCTTAGGCATTAATTGTATGAAGCCTATTATAGTATTTTTTTAAACTCAGAAATTCTCAAAATTATCTTACATTTTAAAAATTTACCCTATTTGGAAATACTGCTGTACATTTAACCAATTTGAAAATATTTATTTGCCTCTTGTTTCTCATTGAAGGAGACTGATCTGTTAAGAAAGTTCCTAGCTGATTGTTCCTAACTGCCATTATTATACTCTATATCAAATTCAAGCATTAGGCTCTGAGTTATAGGGCTCTATACTGTGTGCAAGTATAAATTAATTGATTGGCTTTAAAATATATGCTAGCTAAAAACCTGTGCATTCTCGACTCCACTCCATTCTGCCTGTAATGCCCTGTTACATTTCCTCTTTTTCTAGTTTCTCTCCAATGTTGTCTCCAATATTCCCTGCCTTTAGAGATACTTTTCTTCACATCATTCCTTTTGTTCTTTTCTTCCTCAAGAATATCAGAAAATTCTTGTCTTCATGCCCAATCCTTCTTTCCTGTTGCTCAATCCTGTGTCTTAATCAATTTTCTATGTAATAAGAAGCAAATATGAATCCTATATGAAATGATAATAAAGAAATCAAAGGTAGATTTCAACTCAAGTTATAACTCTGATTGATTGTCAGTGGTTTCCTGGATCTCTATGTTGAGAAGGATTCTGAAACCATGCTTAGTCTCAAAGGCAAAGGCCGCTATAATCAATTACCATATTATGCTTTTCATGTACAGTTTAGGGTGGAATTTATTATCCTGATCGTAAGATTGGTCTAAGGCAGTGGTCTTCTAATATTAGTTTATATCAAAAACACCTTGAGGGTTCTTAAAAATACAGACTGATAGGCCCCACCTCCTGAATCAGGGGGTTTCTGATTCAGTATATCTTGAGTGTGATCCAAGAATTGGTGTTTTTTACAAATGTCTAAATTATGCTGATGCTGGAGGTCCAGGGACAACATCACACTTGAAAAATTGCTGATCCATTGCAGAGTTCATTTTTTTTCTCTTTACTCTGTGTGTGTGTGTGTGTGTGTGTGTGTGTGTGTGTATGTGTCTAGTGTTTCGTAACTATAAATGAGTATCAGAATATCTTGAGGAATTAAAAAACCATATCACTGTGTTATACCCCAGAATTATGATTTCATACACCTAGGGTTAGGCCTTCATATAAGCATTTATACTTTTAAATTTTTCACAGGTAAACCTGAATACCATTGGTTGAGACATATTTCCCTGAAAGCAATTATTCTATCTGTTTACAGTGATAGGTACAATGCCAACATGTACCAGGGTTTTATGTGAGAATGATTTGATAATGTTAGCATAAGGAAAAAAGCTAAATCAAAATTACATTTTTAAATATCAGCATGACATCCTAGAAGATGCCATGGAGAGCACTGAAGAAAGGAATGAAGCACAGATTTAATGAGTGGCTGGGTTGTGCATTGCTTCTTAGAAAAAGTGAGCAGCCAGATTAAGAGGAGGGTAAGTGTTTCATGTAGAAAAAATAGTGTGCTAAGTGAGAAATAGCATCATAGCTTACAGAAATTGAAAATGTGGCTGGATCATATTGCTCAAAATAAAAGGAAAATTTTAGAGGGAGTATTGGAAGCATAAGTCCAGAAATACAAGGTGGGACTGTGTCATGTTGTTTCTTGTAGGCTATGTTAAGGAGCCTAGGCTTTATCCTAAGAGCAGTAAAGATCCACTTAGGAGTATCATGGCCAAGGAGTATCATAGCTAAAATTTCATTTTAGAGAAAAAATATTCTGACTACAATACAAAAAATAATTTGGAAGCCAACATATTTCTAGAAAAGGAGACAAATTATGAGGCGACAGCAATAATTCAGGAAAGGTTATAGAGGTCCATGAAAGCTCAAATAACATCTAGCTTGATCATCAGTGTTTTTCCAGAACTTACAGCGCAGTGCCTGGCATGGAGTGGGCATTCAAAAGAACTTTCTTGAATGAACGATTGATGGAATTAGAGAAGTAGAAGCAGGGCTTGAGAGAACTGGACAAATTCAGATTCCAACAACATTTATTGAATGGAATTGATCAATCTTTGATTGTGATTTTTGTTGTTGTTGAGAAATCAGGAAGAGGAAAGAGGTAGCAAAGAGTAAACACAGGAAGAGGTGGCAAAGAGTAAACACATACATATCTCTTCTGGTTGTTAAAAAAGAGCCTGCCTCTCCACCCCGCCCCACTTCTCTCTCTCTTGCTTCCTTCCTCTCTCACTGTGTGATTTGTGCACACACCAGTTCTCCTTCACCTTCTGCCATGAGTGGAAGAGCCTGAGGATTTCACCAGATGCCTAATATTATAGCTAGCAGAAACATGAGCCAAATAAATTTCTTTTTTATAAATTACCCAGCCTTGGGCATTATTTTATAGTAACACACAATGGACTAAGACAGCTGGTTAGGGAAGAAAAATAAAGATGTTGGGTGGAGTTGGTAGAGAGAAGTAATAAAGGGGTCAGACACAGTAGAGCTCAGTGGTGTAAAAATAAGGACATGAATAATTGCTATAGTTTGAGAGAAACACAGGATATGAGGACATGGAGACTGGGGACTTTTGAATTTAGCAATTTGCATTTGGAGGGTATGGGGGAAGATAAAACTTGTCTACCCTTATGTCAACTGAACTATGAACTCTGAGGTCAAGGGACAGTATTATAGTCAATATTCAACATTTATATCTTGTGTTATTTACCTTGTACATCTTAATGAAATCACTTAACAAATTCAACTACTTTTTCCTCTCTTGGGATCCTGAATTACTCAGCATCTAGAGAAGCCAAAAATATGTGAGCCTTTCTTTGCTCTTTGAAAGGTCATAATAGAATTTTTAAGTGGTTACTTAAAGACCAATCAGGGTTGACTAGCCCTGATGATTCTGTCTTCCTGAATAACTTCTCTATAAGATTTAACACAATGCTGTGTGTACACAAAAGAGTCTATGTGATAACAAATATTTGTCCATTGCATAATACTTTCTTAAGTATTTTCTCATATACTGTGAGCCTATCTTCAGAGAAAACTTTGTAGTGGTATGTAAAGTATTATTGCTATTCAACAGATAAGGAAAATGAGATGCACATTATTCAAGGGTCTTATTCAAATTCTCAGGGTGAAATAATGGTCTAGAAAGGCAAATAAAGCAGACCTCGTAGCTTATGGTTCAAAGCTTTAACAACAAAGATACCTTTTAACATTATAAAATAAATACCTGCTTTTGCTAGTTCCAAGGGCAATTTTTCTTTGGCTATTCATATTCCTGCTTTTGAACTAATTGAAGACTAATTTAAAGCTAACATACTCTCTTTAAGCTGAGTTTACAGGATGTTTTTGAGGAAAACTATGGTTAAATCTAGGTGTCTGGGTTTCTCCCTCCCTCTAACAATAATAGACAAATTTATTGCTATTGTAATTTAGCAGTCAGCACCACCATGTGAAAGTAAGGCAAAGGTGATTTATAATTTGTAATTGTGTTTCTTTCAATTCAGAAAAGAAAGGGATTCTCCACTCATATAATGTAAGAGGAAAAAAGAATAAACACAGATAGAAAAGCCTGTGTCAAAATGCCAGAAATGAGCTGAACTGATTCACTGGCTCTTGAATTACCAGCAAATCCAACCCATCATTTCTTATGCAATTATGTTGAACCCCATTTCATTCTCTTGTGATGAAACAACGTACTAAACAATAGGTGCCACACAATATAATCTCAATTGTTGAATTGGGAAGTGTTGAAATAAACAGTACTGTCACTCAGTTGGATTTCAAGTTAGTTAACTATTCTAACAGTGTTTGCAGGCAGGTTGCAGGGTAAGTGCCCATGGTTTGCCGTTCAGTTCAACACGTCTCTGAGGAGATCACAAACTAGGCTACGAGACAGATACAGATTTATGATAACCATCCAGATATGTGAGGAATCAGAGACTATAGGAAATGCTTAGACAGCGAGAAAATGTGTTTTAAATGTATAAATATTTTTGTGATGCTCACCTATGATCTTAACTCTGCTTGACCATTAGGATATTAATATATTTATTCAAATTCATTGGCTAGAAGGTTAAAGTGGGAATCTCCAGAAAAAAAAAAGCACAATGATTGGAGCCACCGATCTATAGATGACTTTCTTGGCTATGGCGAGAGAGTCAATGAGTGAAATAAGTTATCAGAACATGATTTCATATTCATTTAACAACAAAAATAGCTATTGGACATTTTCCAGATCTCAGATACTACAGTATACAGTGGTGATCAAAACAGATAAGATTCTTAATTTGATAGAAGTTAATGCCAATCTCTGGCCATTGGGCCTTTTTAGCTTATCTAAATGATAAGACTTAGAAAATAAACTATAAGCACCTTACTACTGGCAAATTTTACCTATTGCAAAGCATCTATTATTTCATCATAAGACCTAAATTTGACTATTTTTTCCTCTAGCATTTTAATAGGGATTCAGATGAGTCCAAAACCAGAAAACATGAACCTTGAGATTGTATCATATTATCAGATAGATAATATACATAAATTCACATTTTGGAATTTCACAGAGAATATGCTTTCACTGATTAGGAAAAGCCACACAAAGCTAACTTCTATGTTAACAACATTCCATAAAATGTAATAGTCCTAGTACTTTTATACATACTTCTCTCTATGTTATGACCTTTTTTATTAAGACTCTACTCTGAAATCACCTCTATGAAGTCTTTTCATATATCTTGGATAGCATTAGTTATTTCCTGCCCAGACTTTAAATTCTGTGAGAACAGTTTTCATTTCAGTGCTTAGTACAGTCCCAGTCTCCTAACAGCCAGCCTAATGAACAGTATATGTACATATTTTGATACAGCATGGATTACATGGTATTATAATTACTTGCTAACCAGCCTACCCATGACATTAGACAGAGCCCCATAAGCATAGGCCAAAGAATACTCATTAAACATATTAATTGATGCACAGTTTGTTGAAGTATAACTTGCATACAATAATATTGACAAATCTGATGCATTTTGACAAATAAGTGCGGTCATGTAACCGTGACACAAATATGAGATACAAAATTTTTGTCATCCTGAAAAAAGTTCCTATGAATTCTATTATATAAAAATATCATATGTAACTATATTTAATATATAATGAATTCTGTTTATTTATATTACATTTTATACAAATGGAATAATACAATCTGTCCTTTATCACATACATTTGTAGCAGTATTTTTTTCACTTAATATAAAACATAAGAATTTATTTATATTTTTACATAAACCAGTAGTTTGTTTCCTTCCATTGCTCAATAGTTTCTCATTGTATGGATATGTAACAATTTGTTTATACATTCATCAGTTGATAGGGTATTTGTTTTGTTTCCAATTTGAGGCTATTGCTAATAGAGCTGCTATGAACCTTTCTATTCATAGCAGCTGAGGGGAGTGAATACAGATCTTTGGGCAGACATGTTATCATATGGGAAGCATATGATTAACTTTATAAGAAACTACTTGTTTATACAGTGGTTTACCATTTTGCATCACTGCCAGTATTTTATTTGAATTCCCATTGTTTTCCTTCACTCTAACACTAGCTAATGTTGATGGTATTAATTTTAGCCGTTCCTAGTCAGTGTCAAGTAATATTAATATATTCTTATGGTTTGAATTTGAATTTCCCTGAACTAATGATGCTGAGCACCTTTTCATGTTCTTATGTGTTTTATATTTTTTTTTTTTGGAGAAAGGTATAATGATTTTTTCCCAATTTTAAAATTGTTTGTTACCTTACAATTATGTTATAAAAGTTCTTAATATAGTCAAGACAGAAGTTCTTTATTAAATATATACATTTTTTCCATATGCAATCATGTGTAAGAAATACATCTTTTGCAAATATTTCCTCTCAGTATGTGGCTTGCCTTTTCAATTTATTAAAAGCATCTTTATAAAAGCAACTTTTTTTCATTTTTGGTGAAGTCTAACATCAATTTTTTCTGTCATATTTTTAAAAATCTTAAATTATAAACCAAAGTCACAAAGATCTATGTTTTAGATATACAAAGATCTATATCTAATATGTTTTCTATGGTATTAGAGATTATATTTAGGTCTACAATCCGTTTTGAGTTTATTTTTGGATATGATGTAAAGTAAGTATTAAGAATATTTTTGTATATAAATGTTCAGTTGTTCTAGCACAATTTGTTAAAGACACTGTCCTTTCCCCATTTAATTCATTTGCAGTATTTCTTGCAAATGTATGTTATCTATTTGTGGGTCTGTTTCTTATCTCTTCCACTCCACTGAAGTATTACAAAAACTAACCTCAGTTACCTGAAAGCGGCTGTTTACTTCTTTGTCATTCTGCTGCAGCCATATACTTAGTTCTTTAAGGCTAAGGGTTAGCGCCTTAGTATATCTGAATGAATGGATGGATGGATGGATGGATGGATGGATGGATGGATGAATAGATGGATGAATAGACTGATTTTTTAAATATTGCAAAAACCTGATTACTATCTAAGCAGGGCTGAACAATTCTAGTTGTTGTTATATTGGTTACATTTCATTTCTGTGTGTGATGGCAGGGATTATCACTTTTCTATTTGTTTTCTAACTCTGCAACTGCATCCCATTTATAATAGACACCCAACTTCCAGATTTTAATTTCTAAAACCATTTTCTGATGAAAGAAACCAATGATCCTTGGAGAAATTGTTGATTTTAAGTCCAGGAGAGTGGATATTCAAGATGAACTCGGTTCATGCTGTGTAGCCACAAAATAAGAGCTGCTTGAAAAACAAAATGATGGAGGCATGTCAAAGGGATATAGGAACCAACTAGAAGAGCTCCCAATGGCCAAAGCTGGAATAATTTGAACAGAATCTAAATAAATAATATAGTATTAGGTTATAACCTTGAGTGTAAAATAAATGTTCATGAGTTAATATTGACAAAACTGAGTTATTGAATAAATAAGTAAATGGAAAAGAGTAGGGAAGTCTCTCATGCAGAAGAATGACAAATAATTTACATGATAACTGCCCTTGAGGAGGTGGAATGTAAGTCCCTACTCTTTTTTTAAGTGTGAGATGTACACAGTGATTTGTTTTCAAAGAAATACAGTATGAAAAGCCCAGAAAATAATAACTTTATAGTTGAAAAACCTGACAAATACTAACTCAACCAGTTAATAAAGGTTAACCTCAAAATTGTTAAGTCATGTTGACAGTGTGTATCCTTGACATAATATGATGAGAAAGAAGGTTTACCTCTGTAGGTCTGCTCCCAAACCCATATTCCTATATAACCATGAGGAAAACATTACAGATACCTCAATGAAATAATTGTCCTATGAAATACATGACCATATTTGTCAAAACTGGTAAGATCATCACAAAAGAGAAAATTTCATCTGGGAAATTCTGGAGAATCTTAAGGAGATATGATGCTTAAATAATTTTGTAGTAATAATAATATTAATAATAATTGGTATTCTAGATGGAATTTTGGAGAAGAAAAAGGCTTTCAGGGAAAAAAAGTAAAGAAATCTGAAAAAAAGGACTTTAGATAATTCTAGATTTGTTCCTTAGTTTTGACAAATGTACCATAGTAATGAAAGTGTTAATAATAGGGGATGGCCAAATAGTAACAGCTCTGGAGTGCAGTTCCCAGCAAGAACAATGCAGAGGGTGAGTGATCACCACATTTCCAAACAAGTTATTACTGCCCACAGACCAGGAAATTCCCGGACCGAAAAGCTCCACAAGTTTCCAGCATGGCTGTTTCAGCCGACACAGTGGGTCTCTGCACAAAAACTCACACAAATCTGGGTGGCCGTTTCAACTGGTGCCTAGAATGCCTGGGAGACAGAGCCACCCATTCAACTGAAAAAAGGGAACTAAAACAGGGAGCCAGGTGATCTGGCTCAGAGGGTCCCACATGCACAAAGACCAACAATCTGAAATGCTCTAGATTGAGAGTTTCACAGCAAGCACAGCTGGACTAGGAATGGTTCAGTCAGTGGGGAGAAGGGCATCTGCCATTACCAAGGCAGTCTACCATTACCGAGGCAGACCATCATTACCAAGGCAGTCTGCCATTACCGAGGCAGTCAGCCATTACAGAGGCAGTCTGCCATTACTGAGGCAGACCACCATTACCAAGGCAGTTCTAACTATTCCTCTGTAAAGAAAACCACAAGGAAACACAGCAGCTGGACAGAGCCCA
>CAUYQU010035835.1:0-13717 GCA_963574635.1 Cheracebus regulus
GGGCAACAAGAGCGAAACTCCATCTCAGAGAGAGAGGGACAGAGACAGAGACGAGAGAGAGGGAGAGGGGGAAAAAGAGAGAGAGAGAGAGAGAGAGAGAGATATTGATTCATAGCGGCAACTCACTCACTGCAAGGGAAGAGAAAGCAGGGAGCTTTGGAGCCCTACCTAAACTTTGCTGCCAAAGATGTGGCAACAGGCGTAACTTCTCCCCTGCCAAGTGGCAGCACTTCAATGGGGTTTAGGACCTGCAGATTCTCATGACCACACCAGCAAGGGCAAGGTATTCAACATGACCAGAGGTCACAAGTTCCAAGGGCCCAAGGTGCCGGATGGGATCTTTGTGGAAAGAGATACACTGGGGGCCTTGCGACATTTTGCCTGGATAAGGGAGCATAGCAGGACGAGCATGATGACCTTTCTGACCTCCTACCCGCCCAGCAGGAGACCCTGAGTGACTGGGACTCTCAGTTAACGTTCAAGAATTCTCACCTAAACTGCTGAAGGAGGGGAGGTACTCACTATGGATTCAGATAAGGAAGAACCAAAAGATGAGAATATTCAGAAAAATGATTATTTTACAGAATCAGTTGTAACATCCAGTCTGTCTTTAAAATATGGTGATTTCAATATTTAGAAAAGTTTTGAACTTGCTGGATCTTTTAAAATTAACGTCACTAGTGACACTGATAAAATTAACTTATTTCTTAGAATGATATGTTTGTGTGTCTCAAACCAAGAAAGCAAACGGCAGTGCTGTAATACAAATGGTAATACCATTTTTTTCTTTTATCTGTAGTTAGTACAAGCTGAATTTAAATGTGTTTATTCTGAGACAAGAAGACCTGAATACTTCCCAAAATAGGTAGAAACGTTAAATGTGCACAAGAATAAAGAACCGACTTTTAGTCGTGATATTCTCTAAAGATGGAGAAATCCCTCTTATTTCTCAATTGACTTGACTGCATGATTTGTTTTATCTACCTCTAAAGCAAATCTGCAGTGTTATAGAGTCGTTGGTATTGATTAAAGAGCTGTCCACTAACAAAATGAAATCTCAAATCCAGGCTCAGCTGGAAACACACACACACACACACACACACACATTCTCTCTCACTCTCTCTCTTTCTCTCTCTCTCACTGTGTTCCTGGAGTGCTTTGTTGTCCTTGCCATTGCATGATTACTTAGATACCCTCACAAACACAGTAACCTACAGTTAGGAGTAAAATAGTATCTGAACATTCAAAAGAAAGCTTTGGAAAAAAAAACAGCTGGCTTATCTAAAAGCCTAAACATATGCAGAAGATTGTAGGACTATCTTTCCAATTCCCAGTGTTCATGGTGGGGCAATAGTTATTTTATACAGTTTGAAATGAGAGAGGGGCATATAGAATGGAAACAGATATTTGCCCTCCTAAGAGCCTTCATACATGCCCCCAAGCAATGAGGAAACAGCACACTAGATAGGTGATTTTAAAGTATATTCATAAGGTAATAATTACTCTTCTGTTATTACAAAACTCTAGCCATGGCTATGGTTCGCTCTTTTGGTTCACACTAAGCTTAAGTGGTCTACGCAGTGGTATGAATTGGTAAAAGTATTATGTGAACAACTAGGGAAATTTCTAACTCATAATTGCAGTTAGTTAAGTAGTCATTGTATTTTCTTGGGAACTGTATTTAATGGTTCAACCTCAAATCAGGAAACAAAATGAAGTGCTTTGATCAGTTAATAAAGCGATTTTACCCAGTGAAAAAGAGAGAGATTCATAGAATTAAATGAATGTATTAAAAAGAAAAGCTTAAAATCATAATCTAAGTATTCATCTGAAGAATTAGAAAAAAGGTAGAAAATCAAATCCAAAAAATAGAAGAAAAAAATAAAAGCAGAAATTAATAAAAACATAAAACAAACTTCCAATGAAGAAAAATGCCAATGCAAAAAGTTTGCTTTTTGAAAGATTAATAAAATGTTAATCCCCTTGCAAGATTGATTAAGGAATCAAAAGGGAAAAGTTACAACTTAGCAATATCAGAGATCAAAAAGGAGATGTTATTACAGAGACTACAGATATTACAAAATAATAAAAACAGTACTGTGAACAACTTTAGATTGATATATTTAAAAATTTTATGAAATGGATAAAATGTGAGAAAGACAATTTATTAAAGAGAACTAAGAAAGATAGAACATTTTAACATTTCAATTCTAGTAATTAACTGAAACTGTAAATTAAAACTTTTTTACAGATTAATTCCTGAATGCTTTACTTCTAAGTACTAAAGGAAGTAAAAACATGAATTTTTATAAAAATATTTTCAGAGAATAATTAAATAAGAAACACAGTCCAGTTTATTTTATAAGATCATTATACTATTGAGGCCAAACCCTGAGAAGGACTTTCAAGTAAAAAAAATTATAGGGCAGTATCTTTCATGAGCACAGATGTAATAGTACTGAACAAAATATTAGCAAATGGAATATAGTACTATCTGAAAAAACAATACACTGTAATTAGGTTGGTTTGATTTTAGAAACACTAGCCTGTTTTAAAATTGGAAAACCAATGAATGTATTTTATCATAAAATAAGGTAGAAAAATTACATAATCATTTGAATTTAAAAAATCATTTATTGAGTTTCAAAGCTATTTCAAAGCTAAAAGAAAAAAAACACCCAAGCAAACTAGTAAATATAGGAAACTTCCTTAAGAGCATGTACAAAATACCTCCAGCAAGCATAACACTTAATAGTAGAATACTGAAACCTTCCTTTTGAGAGCAGGACTAAGACAGGGGTGTCCACTTTTATTCAACATTGCATTGGAAGTCCTAGTGAATGAGATATAAGAATCTAAAATGAAATGATCATGACTGTAAAGGATGGAATAAAGCTGTCATAGTTTTGCATGGAGCATTGTTTTCATGTAGAACATCTAAGAGTCTATACATAAGCTATTAATAATTGAGTGAATTTAGCACAATTCCTTATTAATAATACAAAAATTGATTTTACTTTTACATGTAACTAAGAAATGACATTTCATAAGTGACATGATTTCCAATAGTTTATAAAAACCTTAATACCTAAGAATAAATCTGACAAGACATTTGCAATACCTAGGACACTACTAAGCATTACTGAGATAAGCAATTCTCTTGCCTTAGCCTCCTCAGTAGCTGGGACTACAAATATGCATCACCATTCCTGGCTACTTTTGTATTTTTTTAGAAGAGGTGGGGTTTCACCATGTTGGCCAGGCTGGCCTTAAACTCCTGGCCTCAAGGGATCCTCTCGCCTTTGCCTCCTAAAGTGCTGGGATTACAGGCATGAGCCACTGAGCCTGGCCATGAGACACTGCACCTGGCCCAGATTGGTTCTTAAGTATTTTTAACATGTCTCCATCTTCCTTTGAGTACTCCCTTTGTCTTTGACACAATAGAATGTTCTAGTTCTGGAGTTAGCCACTTATGCCAGGAGCTCTTGTCTCTTTAGTGGAGGATAGTATTTATAAACTCAGCACTGATGTGCCACCCATGTGCCACTTTTTCTAGGCTTTCTCAGTGAACACAACTGGTATGCATATGTTTGTATGTTCCCCCATCGCCATTTCCTTCCTTCTTTTCTTTCTTCCTTTCTTCCATCCACCTACCGACCTATATTTGAAACCATGAGTTTACCTCTAATAAGTTAATGAACTATAAGTTCACCTCCAATTCCAGGCCAACATCCTAGGGTTTTTTTTTTTTTTTTTTTTTTTTTTTAGCCTTCCAACGTTCCATATTTCTTACAGAAGCTTCTTCAGCATTGAGGCACTTGACTTCCATTATCTTTGATACATTTCCATTTTTGTTATTTGCTCAACTCATTTCTATGTCTTCCTTCTAGTTATGTGGCTAACTTAGGCCCAGCCCTGTCGGTCCTGATTTGTGGGCTGCCCTCTTGAACCCAAACCTACCAAGCATGTTGATTGAGTCTGCAATCTCAGCCCCATTCTTAGCTCCAAAGAACATGCTGGGTAAGTCCCCAGTCCTGGTCTTAGCCTCAACCCTGGAGAACACACCAATCAAGTACCCAACCAAGTACTAGTGAACTTGCCTGTTGAGATCCAGGTGTTGACTGAACAGAAGGGAAACAAGTATTGACTGTATAAAACAATGAATTGGGCACTTAACAAAAAGACAACCAAGAACTATTACAGAATCCACTTCACTCCCATGCTACCTCCACTGGAGCAGGTACTGGTATCCACGGCTGAGAGACCTGAAGACAGATCACATCACAGGACTCTTTGCAGACACCCCCCTCAGTACCAGCCCAGAGCCCAGGTGCTGGGTAGACAGATCCAGAAGAGAAACAACAAGCATTTTAGGTTGGCTCTCAGGAAGCCTCATCCTTAGTGGAAAGGAGAGAGCACAAATCAAGGGAACACTCTGTGGGGCAAAATAATCTGAACAGCAGTCCTTGAGTCCTAGATCTTCCTTCTGACACAGCCTACCCAAATGAGAAGGAACCAGAAAAACAATTCTGGTAATAGGACAAAACAAGGCTCTTCAACACCCCAAAAAGATCATACTCGCTCACCAGCAATGGATCCAAACCAAGATGAAATCTCTGAATTGCCAGAAAAAGAATTCAGAAGGTCTATTATTAAGCTAATAAAGAAGGCACCAGAGAAAGGTGAAGACCAACCTAAAGAAAAAAAAAGATACAAGATATGAATGGAAAAATCTCCAGTAAAATAGGTAGCATAAATAAACCACAATCACAACTTCTGGAAATGAAGGACAGTTACAGAAATGCAAAATGTGCTGGAAAGTCTCAGCAATGGAATCAAACAAGTAGAAGAAAGAATTTCAGAGCTTGAAGACAAGGCTTTTGAATTAACCCAATCCAACAAAGATAAAGAAAAAAGAATTTAAAAAATGAACATAGCCTTTAAGAAGTCTAGGATTAAGTTAAATGACCAAATCTAAGAATAATTGGTATTCCTGCCAAAAGCAATGGCAACAAAAAACAAAATTGACAAATGGGACCTAATTAAATTAAAGAGCTTTTGCACAGCAAAAGAAACTATCATCAGAGTGAACAGGTAACCTACAGAAGGGGAGAAAATTTTTGCAATTTATCTATCTGACAAAGGGCTAATAACCGGAATCTTCAAAGAACTTCAATAAATTTACAAAAAAGCACAACCATCCCATCAAAAAGTCGGTGAAGGATATCAACAGACACATCTCAAAAGAAGACATTTATGAGGCCAACAACATATGAAAGAAAGCGCATCATACTGGCTGTTAGAGAAATGCAAATCAAAACCACATTGAGATACCATCTCACACCAGTTAGAATGGTGATCATTAAAAAGTCAGGAAACAACAGATGCTAGAGAGGATGTGGAGAAATAGGAACACTTTTACACTGTTGGTGGGAGTGTAAATTGGTTCACCATTGTGGAAGATAGTGTGGTGATTCCTCAAGGATCTAGAACAAATTGGTAAAGAGCAAATCAAACTGTCACTGTTTGCTGATGATATGATCATATACCTAGAAAATCCTAAAGATGCATCCAGAAAGCTTCTATAACTGGTAAATGAATGAAGCAATGTTTCAGGATATGGAATTAATGTACACAAATCAGTAATCCTTCTACACACCAACAGCACCCAAGCTGAGAATCAAATCAAGAACTCAACTCCCTTTAAAATAGCTGCAAAAAAATCCAAAATACTTAGTAATATACTTAACTAAGAAGGCAAAAGACCTCTACAAGGAAAACTACAAAACACTTCAAGGAACACAAATCAGTAAGAAAAAATATCTCATCAAAAAGTGGACTAGACATAAATAGGCAATTCTTAAAAGAAGATATACAAATGGCCAACAAATATATAAAAAATGCTCAACATCACCAATAATCAGAGAAATGCAAATCAAAACCACACTGTGACACCAACTTACTCCTGCAAGAATGGCCATAATAAAAACAGAAAAAATAGATGTTGGTGTGGATGTGTTGAAAAGGGAACACTTTTACACTGAATGTGGGAAAGTAAATCAGTACAACCACTGTGAGAAACAGGTTGAGGATTCCTTAAAGAACTAAAAGTAGAACTACTATTTGATCTAGCAATCCCACTACTGGGTATCTACCCAAAGGAAAAGAAGTCATTATACAAAAAAGATACTTGCATGTGCATGTTTATAGGAGCACAGTTTGCAATTGCAAAGATATGGAACCAGCCCAAATGTCCATCAATCAACAAGTGGAAAAATAAACTGTGGTATATATATAAATACATATATCATATACGTGTGTGTTTGTTTATACCATGGAATACTACTCAGCTGTCAAAAGGAATGGAACAATGACATTCACAGCAACCTAAGTGAAGTGTGTGTTTGTTTATACTATGGAATACTACTCAGCTGTCAAAAGGAATGGAACAATGACATTCACAGCAACCTAAGTGAATTTGGAGACCATTACTCTAAGTGAACTAATTCAGGAATAAAAAACTAAACATCCTATGTGCTCACTCATAAGTGGGAGCTAAGCTATGAGGTTTCAAAGGCATAAGAATGATACAGTGGATTTTGGGGACTCCAGGGAAAGTGTGGGAGTGCTGTATGGGATAAAAGATTGCACCCTGGGTACAGCATACACTGCTTAGGTGATGGGTACACCAAAATCTCAGAAATCACCATGAAAGAAATTATTCATGTATAAAAATAATAATAAGCTTTTTAAAATGGCAGCTGGGATTTTTATAGGGATTGTGTTGAATCTATAGTTCAATATGGAAAGTCTTGACATCTTGATGCTATTATGTCTTCCAGTCGATGAACATAAGATTTCTTTCCATTAATTTAGATCTTTAATTTCTTTCAATGATGTTTTGTAGTTTTCAGTGTATAAGTCTTGCATTTTCTTTAAATTAATTCCAAAATTGTATTATTTGATGAAACTGCAAATGAAATTGATTTCCTAAAAAAAAAAAATCAATCAATAAAACAGAGATTGAGGTGACGACCTGTGTGCAAATGGTTCGTTTGGGAAGGGACCTCAGACTTCAGGACTGAGGAGGCAGTAGAATGAGATGAAGAAGGAACAGAAGCTAATACAAGTTGCATTATCAAGGTCAACATAGCGGACAGTGGGAACTTATTCCCCAGGAAAATCTGAGAAGCCCACAGAATAACCACCAGAATTAACCACTGGATAAAAGGATGGCAGACGCATTTGAACATCTGCCTTCACCCTTCATTGTGGAAGGTTACCACCTAAAGTGTTCACTCTTATACACTTCTGAGCCTTGGGCAAGTGTGCAGTGGAGTCAACTCCTGACCCAAGATGGTACCGAGGAGGAGCCTATGGGCAGAAAGTGAGAAGTGAGAAGAGGCAGAAAGCAGATATTGAGTGAATCAAGTGAGTCATGGACTGCCACAAATGGTCTGCTTTAGCTGAGGGTGAAACCGAGGTGAGCCTAAGAGATGTATGTCAGCTCTGAGTGACCTTTCCAGGTCTTTTCTGCAGTTTACAAGACAGCGAATCAGGGCTTACAGATCTGAACCAGTTTATGGAAGGATGTGGATTTTAAAACACAAATATTTAAGTCAGGGCACATAAAACATCAATCACTTAAATAAGATGACATGTTACTTAAAGCACATTATGCTCAATGTTACTGAACAAGGCTCATTGTCATTTGAAATATAATGACATAATCCCAAAGTGTACCTGGGTAAAGTTTCAGAAAAACAAACAAATTTGTATCTTTTTGCTATGGCCTGGTGTCAGTTTTGGGAGAGTCTTCATGCCTTTAGAATTTGGGATTTGTGGTCCAGGATTTTATAAAACCCGGAACCCACATCTCTGTGCCCAGTTGGCGTTGAAGCTATGGAAGAAAGAGGTTAGAGTTGGATGGAGGCTTTTTGTGGACTCTGCCTTGGGGTTGGGGGTAGAGTGATGGAGATTATCTTAGTCCTTTCGGGCAGCTATAACAAAATACCTTAGACTAGATAATATATAAACAAGAGAAACTTACTGCTTATAATACTGTAGGTTGGGAAATCTAAGATCAAGCTACCAGCAGATTGGTATCTTGCAAGGGCCTTCTCATAAATGGAGGCTTCTCTGTGTCCTCACATGATGGAAGGGAAAAATAGGATCCTTTAAGCCTCTTTTACATGAGTGTCAATCCCATTTATAAAAATGGTACCTTCATGATCTAATCACCTTCTAAAGGCCCCATCTCTTAATACCACCAAAATGGGGATTAGATTTTAATGTGAATTTTGGAGGGACACAAACTTTTATAACACAGCAGGGACAAATTAGTTCTGTGCCTCAGACCTACTAGCCCTTTAAATAGTTGCTTTGCAAGATTGTAATAGACGTGTTTATGCCCTGTTTCAATTGTTTCCCTCCTTTTACAACACTGCACATATCAAGTCACCCTGTCTGGCCCATTCTTCCCAACTTCACCCCCACTGCCACCCTGGTTCAGGTCCTCATGATCTCCCCAGCGCTCCTGCAGCCTCCTGCTATCAGGCCCTCCCTCCTCACTCCATCCTGCACTCAGATGCCAGGTTATTCTTCCCTATGCTTGCCTATGAATGGGCCACTCTCTCCCTCTGCAATTTCAAAACTTTTAGTGAGTCCTTATTACCTGCTAAATTCCCAATCTGAAATTCAAGAACCCCTACAATCTGGCTCCAACCTTTCTTTCTAAAACCCTAACTCCTCCACCTTTTTGGAGTCTGGCGAGATAGGACTCCTCCCTCTGTCCCACTGCCCTCCTCTCCCTCCTGCACCAGCTCTGAAGAACCCTGTGCATTTGCTATCACACACACCACCCCTCAATGCCAGTCATGTTGAAGACTTGCCTTCAATAAAAGCCCTGAGTGGACCTGGGTTACAGACATCTAGTTTCCTCTTAGGTCCAGATTCACTCCTGTGATACGACTCGGTTTGAGAATTAATTAGATGGAGAAAACCCTGGGGTTATGGAGAAGAGTTTGAAGATTGTTGCAAGAAATCAGGAGAGAGACTTTGGGCAAAGGTAGGTGTAGCAAGAAAAGGCGGTAGAGGTGCTAATGAATAAGGGCTGCTGAAGTTAGGGACTAGAGCCAAAGAGCTGGAACATCCTGGCCTGGTCCCGCCAAGTTTTCTGGGATCCTCGGTTGAGTCCAGTCTGACCAAAAGACATTCCTGAATAATGTTCCCCTCCATGCCCCAACTGCCACCCATGATGCCCCTCCATGTCTCAAACTCACTTGGGATGATTATGTTACCCCACGAATAATAAGGCTAAATAGTTTTAAATTATATACATTTTTCTTCTTGAAAATTTTTTCAAAATTCTGTAGTTATATACAGCAACATTAATTTCAACCACAGCAGTACAAAGCACACATCTGGCTTACAGGAACATGGATTGCCAAAGAATATAAAAGTGTTTCACCCCGATGATCCATGGGAGGACCCCGCAACACTACAGACAGGTAGGAGGGAGAACAATGATGTTTTGCCGTGAACTTAATTGAGCTCATAGGAAAACAAAAACAAAAAACATATCTCCAGGATTTTGTATTTCACATTCGCCAGGATGTATGGCAGATAGAGTTAAAACAACAATAACTTAAATATAATTAAATATTATTTAAGAAATATCATGCTTTAAATTATTAAAAAGAATCTCTTTGCGGAAGTGATAATAAAATAATGCCACACTGTACCTGGGGAAGCTTGGGGAAGATAAATAAGATTTTCTTCAGGCTGTGACTCTTAGTTCAGGTATGAAGGCTGAAGTCTTCAGATTTTGGGATATTTGGTCCAGATGCTTCATGGAATCTCTGACCCATTTCTCCTTGGGGTCAGCACAGACCTCCCTGCCCCGTTTGGTCTTGAAGCTGTGGAGGAGAGAGGTCACAATTAGATGGAACACTTTGAGAATCCTACCCAGGACTGTGGCCCATGGGTACCTAAACCTGATCAGCCTTTGGTCCTTAGGTGAAGGACCTGGACCCGAGAGAGGAGGGAGGGGAAGAAGGAGGGGAAGAGTGAGAAGAAGAAACTCCAGAAGGAAGCTCTTCTCTTGCTGTCCAGGTGAAACCCTTCAGGCTCCTGGCTAAAGGTATTGGGACAGTTTCACTAACTTCCTAGAAGGGGATCCTAGACAGATTACAGACTCCTTCTCATGGGCTAAGTTTATCTATGGGGTAGAGGGGTCCTTTGGATAGATGGTATATCCATCCAACTCCTGTGGACACGAATCCTGACTTCTCTATGTTGTCCATCAGAACTTTTGAATGGGAGTACCAGGCACTGTCCACTCACATCACAGCTTCCTGGGGACACTGGATGTTGCTGATTCTTGCATAACTCTCCAGCCTCAGGATAGGAATTTTCTTATTGATCACATTAAAGCAGCAGGTGATTGGAATGGAAACTGCATCTGAAAGAAATTTTGCAAAGAATGAGACATTTAGGACCCATTATAAGTGTGCATTTGTAAGGGAAAGAGGAGAAGGAAGGAGAAGACCAAGAAGTCACCATTCCGAGTTCAGTGTCTTAGTCCAGATCCCAGAGATAAAATGTTACTGTGAGTCTGTTTCCTCTATTGAACTATGGGGCCCCTCATTGTTGACTGGGTATGGAAACATCTTGAGTAACAAGCTAGTCCTTGTCTACTAACCCAAAACTTCTGACATTGCAAACATTAGTTCTAAGACATTGCTTCCCAATTCTTCATTCCCATGGGCTTTAGAGCTAGCCTATGCCATATGCTGAGACTCCTCTGGGTCCTTATCCTACGTACACAGCCACTGTTCTGGAATCTGCACTGAATGATAAGTAAAATTTGAAGCTTCAAGCAATATTTTCTTCCTCTCCACTACTTCCTGAAATGTCCTTCATATCCACAATGAGAAACAGTTCTTCCTTCTGTGTCATTTCCCCAAACAATGGGAGGGTTGTTGCTGTAGTTGCTCCACTGCCTCTTCCCAAAACTGGGAATCAGGAAAGATCAAGGGAACCAGCCTCAGTGACCTGAGCCTTTAGTTTCGGTTCTGTTTCTAATGAGCTGTGACATAATGGCTCTTCTTAATTCATCTCTTGGTCTCTGTTTAGGGAGGGAGAGGTCTTGCCTGGCTGAGCAAGTCCCTGGAGACTGAAGGTGGCTGCCATGAACAGCAGACACAGAAGTGCTGCAGACACCTTCATGTCGGAAGGCAAGGGTGTGAGCTTCAGCATGAGAAGTGAAGGTTTCTGGGTTGTTTTCAACCTCTCTGCTCCTTTAGTGGCTCTGCCTGCCTTTTATAGGGAGCAGAGAGCCTGGGCAGGGTCACAAGGAAGGATGAAAGTAAGACCTTGCGTATGGTCAGTCTCAGGATCTCACCAGATCCTGGGGTGATTTCCACATAATAAGAGAAGGAAGCTGTGAGTTTCTATCTTTTGCTTAGGCTCTGTGGAGCAGAAGCTGAAGGGTATAGGACTGTGCTCAGCAAAGTGACCTCATTGAACTACTAAGGGCTCTGATTTCCTTGAAATGGAAAATTGTCTATCAGAAAGAAAGAATGGAAGCTGAGGTCATAGTGGAAGAGAGCCAAGGGCCTGTCTCTCTGTGGGTAACAGAAGCCAGGGATGGACCCTAAGGCTTTGCAGGTGCTCTCCATCACACTTGAGTCACTTGCAGTTCTAAGCCAGGCAAGCTCCTTTAGAACCTCAGCCATAGAACCCTGGCAGAATGATAGAATCCTGGAATACCTATTGATCTCCATTTTCTCCTCCCCCAAGCCCCTGGCAACCACTATTTCTACTTACTGTTTCTGATTTTTTTTTCTTTTTAAGACAGAGTCTTGCTCTGTCACCAGGCTGGAGTGCAGTGGTGTGATCTTGGCTCACTGCCACCTCTGCCTCCCGAGTTCAAGAGATTCTCCTGCCTCAGCCTCCTGAGTAGTTGGGACTACAGGCGTGTGCCACTGCAAATATTGGGGTTCAGGGTGCCCTCAGCTCCCCTGAGAGGACATTTCTCCAGGTTCTTAGCCTCCTGCCCTCTCAAGAATGAAAGAGGGGACCGCGGCGCAGTGCACAGTAAATGCCAGACTCAAAAGTGTTTGTAGAAAGTGATTTATTTAAAGAAAGAAACAGGAGAAGAAGAGAGAAAGAAACAGCTAACTCTCACACTGAGTGAGAGAATCCAGAAAGATGGAATCTAGGAGAGGAAAGCAGCTTCCACACTGAGTGGAAGGGAATAGAGAGAGATGGAGTTTCAGAGGGGAAGACAGGCTTCCAAGAGAGAGTGTGGAAGGGGACCCCAGAGGGCAAATCTAGGAGAGAGAACAATGGCATACACGAAGGGAGCGTTCGTGGAAGGGGACCCAAACATGGAGTCCAAAGGGGTGTGGAAGAAGGGGACTTTTGACCTGGGAGGAACCCCCACCTTCTACAAGACCCCAGGCCAATGAAAGGAGTTCCTTCGGAAATTCTTGCCCTTAAAACTACGCCCCCTTATGGACCTGGAAAAAGAATACATTCCCTCATTCCGCACCTCTGAACAGGAAAGCCCAACTTCTGTTGGAACAGAACTTTGATCCTCTTTAACTACTTCCTGCTGAAATGGGGTATAGAAAGGGCCCTGCAGTTGAGGGCCCTCCAGGGGGAGCCTTTCAGGGGTGCAGGTTGATCTAGAGGTCCACGATAGAGTCCACAAGCCAAGGACAACTGGGGTTCCAGCAGCAGGATTATTAAAGACTGTGTGTCAAATTGGTCCCAATTTTCCAGTATACATTTTAAAGGGGACTTGAGCTTGGGAAAAGAAACACCCATCTGAAATAGAACACAAGTGATGCCTGCACCCCTGATTAAAGAAATTACAGCTGCTTTGACCTGAAGCATCCCCCAGGTAAAATGGGTACTGAAATGAAACGTCTTCCAGTCAGTACCCCGAAATTTCATGTGCCCAAGATGCACGATCCAAATTAACAGAGGGCCTCCCATGTACTTGATTCCAATCATGACCTACCAGCATCATGGGACCACTCTCATTGCCTGCATGACCTCCAGTGACTACCACAGAGTCATGGAACAAAAGGAACTATTGAGTTGGGTATTCATGTAACAATGAGCCCTATAAGGCCAGTGAGGCTCAGGAGATGTGTGCCAATATTTCTCAGCAAAAGTCCAGTTTACACAAGACAGATTATAAAACCGCCCCAGAAGGGTAAACTTCTGAGGAGGGGCCATTAGAGCACACTGTTCAAAGAAGGCAGGCCTGACACGGCTGAGGTCAGAACAATACCCTCAGGAGCCAGGCCTCCTCTCCGCTAACCCATCTTCCATTGTAGGAAAATGCTCTTAAGGTTGTGAGACCTGCCATTCACTATTTGGGCCCTGGAGCTGGTTTAACTATGATCTTCTAGATGGAAAAGTTCTGCCATAGAGAGAGCCAATCCTAAGCAAGACAAATTATACACCAAATACAAAGTCCCATAGCCTTTAGCTTCTGAATTTCCCCCAAAGGTTTTACCAATTCAAGACTAACTCCGATCCAAGATGGCCGATCACTAGCAGCTCAGGATTGCAGCTCCCAGTGAAAGCGCAGAGAGCAAGTGGACGCCACACTCACAGACAAATTTTTGGTGCCCACGGACCAGGACATTCCCAGCAGAGGAGTCCCACGGGTCGCTAGCACGATCCTTTTGGCTGGCGT
>CAUYQU010035837.1:0-17075 GCA_963574635.1 Cheracebus regulus
ATTAACTCCAGATGGATTAAAGACTTAAACATAAGACCTAACACCATAAAAACCCTAGAAGAAAATCTAGGCAAAACCATACAGGACATAGGTGTAGGCAAGGACTTCATGACCAAAACACCAAAAGCATTGGCAACAAAGCCAAAATAGACAAATGGGATCTAACTAAACTTCAGAGCTTCTGCACAGCAAAAGAAACAATCATTACAGTGAACTGGCAGCCAACAGAATGGGGAAAAATTTTTGCAATCTACTGGTTTGACAAAGGGCTAATATCCAGAATCTACTAAGAACTAAAGCATATTTACAATAAAAAAACAAACAAACAAATCCATCCAAATGTGGGTGAAGGATATGAACAGACACTCTTCAAAAGAACATATATATGAAGCCAACAAATGTATTAAAAACTGCTCATCATCACTGGTCATTAGAGAAATGCAAATCAAAACCACATTGAGATATCATCTCATGCCAGTTAGAATGGCGATCATTAAAATATCTGGAGACAAGGGACGCTGGAGAGGATGTGGAGAAATAGGAACACTTTTACACTGTTGGTTGGAGTGCAAATTAGTTCAACCATTATTGAAGACAGTGTGGTGATTCCTCAAGGATCTAGAAATAGAAATTCCATTTGACCCAGCAATCCCATACTCGGTATATACCCAAAGGACTATATATTGTTCTATTGTAAAGACACATGCACATGTATGTTCATTGTGGCATTATTTACAATAGCAAAGACCTGCAACCAACCCAAATGCCCCTCAATGATAGACCAGTCAAGGAAAATGTGGCACATATACACCACAGAATACTATGCAGCCATATCAAATGATGAGTTTATGTCCTTTGTAGGGATATAGATGAATCTGGAAACCATCATTCTCAGCAAACTGATACAAGAACAGAAAATCAAACGTCGTATGTTATCACTCATAGGTGGGTGTTGAACAATAAGAACGTGTGGACACAGGGAAGGGAGCATCACACACTGGAGTCTGTTGGGGAGGGTTGGGAGGGACAGTGTGGGGGAGGGTGAGGAGGGATAACATGGGGAGAAATGCCAGGTATAGGTGATGGAGGAATGTAGGCAGCAGACCACCTTGCCATGTATACACCTATGCAACAATCCTTCATGTTCTGCACATGTACCCCAGAACCTAAAGTACAATTTAAAAAAATAGATGTGAAGATTCTCCATAATACAAAATTTCACAATATATCACACCCAATGCCCCAAGCAAACAAAAGGAGAAAGGTTTTGGTTCCTCCTGGTTTCCTGTGAGATTTTGAAATACAACTTCAGAGTATTAATTACAGTCAAGTTTGATGAAACCAAAGGGCTAACCATTGTGTTGATTCGATTTCATAAGGGACTGAAGTTTCAGTGAGAATTCATTTCATTTTATTTCTTCTGCAGGTTAAGTTACTGTAAGTATAGAGTAGATTCTGGTAACATGTCTATTTTTTTCTTTTTCATTGAATGAGTTTTGCAAAGTTGCCTCAGAGAATTTCCAAATTGAAAAGAAGAGATGCATATTGGTAGTTTTTATAGATGAAGTGCACCTAAATACAGAAACTGTATCTAGATCAACACAAATCTCTTACTACCCATGGGAAATAATTCAAAAGCGTATGCTAGACCAGTAGTGGGTCAGGAACATTATCTTCATAGGAAAGACAGCACATTATACTTACTTCCCATTTCTACTATTAATTCTTTGTTACCTTAGGCAAGTCATCTGGGAGAAGGGATTTAGTAAGAAGAAAATATGTGTGTCCTTCCTTTCCTAAGTTGGCCAAGGGCGCATTTCACTGCTTGAGTTACTCTACTCACTAAGAAATAATTCAAGCTCTGTATTTTTGCACAATTTATGTTTTAGTTGGAACCAGAGTGTGAAAGGATCTATTTGCTATGCTCACTTTAATTTTGCTTAATATTGGAAGGCCTAAATTTATGCAATTGTAATTTTAAGCCCATAAATTTATAGATAAAATTAATTTCTTAAAATATATTCCATCATATAACATGTTTTATAATGCATAATGATGGGATCTATTATTCCTTATCCTAAACAGCATCTTCTTTTCTATTCTCTGCATGGTTTGCTGGGAATACCAATAATTAATTAGAAAATATTTGTTGAACATTTTTATGGAGAGAGTATTCAAACTTTCTTTGACTTCTGAAAGCCAAGAACAGCCTCTGTCTTAGTTTATTCTGGCTCCTATAACAAAATATCTTTGATGAGATAATTTATAAACAACAAATTTATTGCTTACAGCTCTAGAGGCTTGTAAGTCCAAGATCAAGGTAGCAGCAGATTCAGTATTTATTGAAGGCTTGCTTTCCTGCTGCAAAGATTGAACCTACTTGCTGTTTTCTCATATGGCAGAATGGCAAAAAAGGGATAGATTTCCTCAAGCCCTCCTGTAAGGGCTGTAATTTCATTCATGAGGGTGAAGTTCTCACGATCTTCTCATCTCCTAAAAGCCCTACCTCTAAATACTATTATTGCACTGGGGATTAAGTTTCAACATGATTTCTGAAAGGACAAAAACTTTTAAAGCATAGCAACACTCCCCACAATCTTACAACTACTCATTACTTTCTCTATGCTCCCTCCATGGACAATCTCATCCCGTCCAGAGTCTCAATTACTAACTAATGCCTGTGATTCCCAAATGTATTCTTCAAGTTCATTCTTCTGAGCTCTAGATCTTTAAGACACTTATAATAGAAAGTTCAGAAATAAATGAACTTACCTAATTTCTCCATGTATCCTTTTCCAACCCCCATACACTAGCTCTTCAGTCTGGCAGATTAGTTGATAAGAACATTATCAGACTTGCAACCCAAACAAACGTTATCACCATTTTTTTTGGTTCTTTTATCCCTATGTCCAGTTACTACCTTTCTTGAAGTCTACTTTTCAAGTCATTTTTATCACCTTTCTCTTTTTTCTTTTCCTGCTGCCTTGTTCTCACAAACCATCACCTAGTGCAGTGATTTCCAAGAAGGGGCACACACATATTTGAGGGTGGTCCATGGAACGAAGGAAGAACATTTTAGAATGTTTGTTTACTTATACATAGACATGAACAATTCTTTCACATTTTACTTTTTGTTTTTAAAATTTCTATATGATCTTTATGACATATACTTTATAAGAGTATATCAAAACATGTTATAAAATATGCATGTAAGAGAGAATACATGCTCAATTTTTACTAATTAAAGTTCATAATCAAAAATGTCTGGAGACAACTGAGCATTGTTTGAATCTTCTGTCAGGTGATTTGTCTCTGTATTTACATGCTCCAATTTATTTTGCACAATTCTTAAAAATATTGCTCTATGAATATTGAATAGAATCTGACTTTTTCTTGCCAAAGTAAACTATGTGCTTCATTATCAACTCTAAATCTGCTTTCCCCATTTCCTCTCTCATCATTTGCCCTATCCTATATCCTTTGTGTTGTGCCAGGTGAACATGAGCATTCTGCCAAATATTCTTCCGTTCATGATCTGCTGTCTTTTTGTGTGGGCTGAACCTTTTCTTCTTCGCCTAGCAAACTCCTGCTCTTTAAGACCCTGACCAAAATCACTTCCTCCTGAAGACTTCTCTGACTCTGGAAATAGAGTTAGTCACATTCTTGTGTAAATGAAATAAATGTATGCACAGTGCTATGATAGCGTGAACTGGATTCTATTTTAGGTGTCTGTTCAAGATTTTCTCTCTTCCTGTAGTCTGTCTTTAGATTGCATATTATTCATCCTTATGTTATCCACCACTTCTAGTTCATTTGTTACCATGCAAGACAACTAATGAATAATCTTGCAGAAAATATGTTAATCTAGTGAAAAAATAACAAGAGCTACAGTATTGGGGTATTATTAGAAATTTCACATTATTTTGACATATCAGCTAAGAGTTATGAAACCAGACTGACATCAAGATCAGTGAATCAGTGGTGTCATATTAAAACAAAAACACTTTCTTAGTGTATTGGTCTTGGAAGGCCTAAGTTTTCAATTTCATCCGTGTTTACAGCATGTTCTTTTAGTTCTTGATGAGTTGAATTTTTCTGCAGAGATCTCTACCTATACAGGATAAAATATATATAATATTGGAGCAAACTTAAATACTATTTCCTATTGCACCAAGACGCGGTGAGAAAAAACAGGTGAATCACTTTTATAGGTACACTGAACTGATAGTAAATGAGTTCCCATCAATATAGCACATTTCCAAATATCCATGAGTTCTTAGACTACTTGGTCTTTTCTATCCAGCCAAAGGAAGTTCTGCTCTGAGTTTCGACTCTTTATCCAGCTTGCCATTCTGTGTCTTAATTGGATCATTTAGCTCATTTACATTTAAGGTTAATATTGTTATGTGTGACTATGGTCCTGTCATCATGATGCTAGGTGGTTCTTTTGCAGACTTGCTGATGTGGTTGCTTCATAGTGTTGGCCTTTGCACTTCAGTGTGTTTTTGTAGTGGCTGGTAACAGTTTTTTTCTCTTCATATTTAGTGCTTTTCTCAGGAGTTCTTGCAAGGCAGGCCTGGTGGTGACAAACTACCTCAGCACTTGCTTGTCTGAAAAGGATTTTATTTCTCTTTATTTATGAAGCTTAGTTTGGCCATATATGGAATTCTGGGTTGGAAATTCTTTAAGAATGTTGAATATTGGCCTCCAATCTCTTCTTGTTTATAGAGTTTCTGCTGGGAGATCTGCTGTTAGTCTGATGGGCTTCCCTTTGTAGGTGACTGGCCTTTCTCTCTGGATGCTGTTAACTTTTTTCCTTCATTTCAGCCTTGGAGAACCTGATGATTATATATCTTGGGGTTGATCTTCTCATGGAGTAGCTTACTGGGGTTCTCGGATTTCCTAAATTTGAATGTTGGCCTGTCTTGCTAGGTTGGGAAAGTTGTTCTGGATGATATCCTGAAGTATGTTTTCCAGCTTGGTTCTGTTCTTCCCATCTCTTTCAGATACCCCAATCAGTCATAGGTTTGGTCTTTTTACATAATCCCATTCTTCTCAGAGATCTTTTCATCCCCTTTCATTATTTTTCTCTAATCTTGATTGTCTGTCTTATTTGAGCAAGACAGTCTTCAAGCACTGAAATACTTTCCTCCATGTGGTGAATTTATCTACTGATACTTGTGGTTGCATTGTAAAGTTTTTGTGTTGTTTTCAGCTCCATCAGGTCAGTTATGCTCCTCTCTAAACTGGTTATTCTGGTTAACAGCTCCTGCAATGTTGTATCATAGTTCTTAGCTCCTTTGCATTGGGCTATGCTCCTTTAGTTCAGTGAAGTTTGTTTGCACACACCTTCTGAAGCCTACTTTTGTCAATTCATCTATCTCAGCCTCTGCCCAGTTCTGTGCCCTTGCTGGAGAGGTGTTGCAATTATTTGGAGGAGAAGATACACTTTGGCCTTTTGAGTTTCCAGGATTTTTTTCATTGATTCTTTCTCATATTCCTGGGTTTATCTAGCTTCAATCTTTGAGGCTGCTGTCCTTTGGATGAGGTTTTTATCAGGGCTTTTTTTGTTGATGCTTTTGTTTTTGCTTTCTGTTTGTTTTTCTTTTAATAGTCAGGCTCCTCCTCCATAGGGCTGCTGCAATTTGCTGTGGTCTACTTCAGACCCTATTCACCTGGGTTTCTCCTGCACCTGGACGTGTTACCAGTGGAGGCTGTAAAACAGCAAAGATGGCTGCTTGCTTCTTCCTCTGGGATCTCTGTCCTGTATCTGATGCCAGTGGGAATACTCCTTTATAAGGTGTCTTGGGGGCCTCCACCAGTTAGGAGGCACGGGATCCAGGATCTGCTTAATGAAGCTGGTTGCCCCTTACAGAGTGGGTGGACTGCACTGGGAGAAATCCCACTAGTTCAAACTTCCCAGATTCCTCAGAACCAGCAGTCATTTCTATATTTTTCATAGTGACTGTTACTCAGCACATGTTCACTAAATACTTATTCTATAAGTAACCAAACTAATGAATAAATGTATGAAAATGAGATTTGTCTGCATTCCCTAGAGTATCCTAAACAGTATATTGAACATTATAAGCACTCATGAAATATATAGAAAGATTATTGAAATATTTCATGAAAAACCCTTTAATTTCACTAATCAAAATTCTACCTGCAATGACCATTCCATGAACCTTCTATTTTTAGGTAATATAAAAAACATTGACCTACAAATTAATTTTAGCTCTGATACCCGATTTTTGTTTTTGTGATATGATTTTGGACAATTCACTTTTACCTTTAAAACCATCAGTATATTCATCTGTAAAATGAAGATAAGACCCAGCCAATACCCTTCGAGGATTGTGCTGAGAATGAGATGAGGTGCTCTAATTAAAAGAACTTTGTTAATAAAAGAGTCATATAGAAACATATTGAAATAAGTATACTGTCTACAATTTTTGATAAAAGTTTTGAAATTGAAAGATAGTATTGTATGTTTTTCTTATGTATGATATGATGTATAATATAATATTTTGAAGTATATTATGGAAGATCAATTTTTTACATTCAGGTGGAAATAATGACTCGAAAGACTCTTTTATTGTGGTGGTCAAACCAATTAGGAGTATATAGAAGGTCATTAGCTAATGTCTAAAAATAAATGTTTATGAATACACAAAAATATTCTGATACATTTAAAAATAAATTTTGAAATTCTAAAATATTCAAATTCCAATTTATGCTAAAGTATGCATTCTGGGAAACTGTTATAAAAATTAGGTGTGTCTAAGTATTTATTTTTGAGCTGGAAGTGATAATCAGGTCCTTACATATTTTACTTTATTTTTCGCTGGAAGAAATTAACAATCCTAAGATGCTGAAGGTAATTTAGTTTTTAGCCAAACAAAAATCCAAAATTCCAGGTCCAGTACTTGGCTATAGCAGAATTTCCCAGTTTCCGTGAGAATTTTTATACTTTATAGACATTTTGAACGTTCATTTTCAAATTTATCTTCAAGTCACTAAAGCAACTCTCAATAGAAATAAGTAAATTGTATTCACAAATTATTCTAATATTAAAATTTAATTAAATTTTTAAATAAAATTCATGCAAAATTTAAAGCAATATCTAAGTGTAAGTCTCCCTTGGAGACTTTCTTTTCTTAAAAGAGAAAAGCCAGACACAATAGCAAGAGTAATTAAAAACTTAACAGTAACCTTTTAAAGTTGAATGTCTGAAAAAGTTATTGAACTTAGGTTAGGATTTAACACAACTACTCTTGATTGACTGTTAAATGAGTATCCATTAATTATTAACATTTAGCAATTTTGATGAAATATACTCTGTATTGAAGTAGACACTTTTCACCAAATATGTTTAAATACATATTTGGTAAAGGCTTCCATTTTTTTACATAATACCTTACCTAAAAGGATCTCATTTTATACTACGGTGTTCAGCTTAACTTGCTGATAGAATATTAGAATAGCAACAGTAAAGTATGCTTTTGAAAACAGTATTTAAGTTAGAGCTTAAATTTTTGATAATGTTGAAATTTGTTTTAAGGTATGCATCACAGCTCTAATAATGCCAATTTGAGAATTCAATCGGCATTTATTGGACATTTTTTGAATACTACTATATTAAAAGCATAATGAGAATACTATGGTGGACTCAGGAAGGTAAAATATGTTTTATTTGCTTTCAAAAAGTGCCTGCATTAAAATAAGAGAAATGCAAGGTAGGATGTAATAAGATGCAACATGGGCCAGACAATATAATAAGGTTATTTAGGAAAAATCCAAAATTATATTTGACTGGAGTGACTGTGAGAGATTCCATGAAAGAACATCTTAAGTAGTCTCTGAAGGGTAATATACAAGAGTATGTGAACACTGAGCAGGAAAAGCAAAGTACATGCAGAGCAGTTTGAACAAAGCGATATAGAAGAGAAACCATCGGGGCAGGTTTAGGAATCAGTGGAGAGTATTTGCTCGAGTATTGACAAAAGGTCCTGGTAGAGGGAAAGATACCTGGTAAAGGAAGATAACTTTTATTAAGTAAATTTATGATTTCAATCTAATTATATAAATATTAATTTATAAAGCTAATTAATGGATGACTAGTTACTTTTAAAAAGTAATCTTACCCTTCACAAAAGATATACAACAGGTCTCTTTAAAAAGCATACAGGTTCACTCCAAATTTTTATTCACTTATAAAGCAGACATATATATAAAGTACTCAGGAGAGTATATCTATCTTGAAAAATTAAATCAGTTATATAAGAAACATTGAAGAGCTCTACCAGTCAGTTCTTTTGCCTAATTTGGGCTCATAAAATTATAAACTTCATGTCATTGCCCTTTACTGATTAGCATCATCTGATTTTATCTTTAGCAAAAGCTTGTGTCTGAATCACAGCAGTCAGGAGAATTGGTAAAATTTAAGAATATAAAATTTTACCAAACATGGAAGAGAAATAACAATAGCAAAAACATTGATAATAATATAAACCATATATTTTACAGTTTCAGAGAGATTTGTATAGTAGAAGGAGCATGGCTATGAAATCAGATCTGGGTTTTCTAGCAATTTGGCATATCATGCAACTTAAATTATATGTGTTTCAGTTGACTTCGCTGTAAAACAGAACTATTAAATGCTTACTTCCATGACTATTGTGTGGATTGAATATGATAACATAAAAATAAAATATTGACTTCATGGTGGAGGCAAAACAAATGTTAATTTTCCTCATTTATTTCTCATGCACATAATCTCATAACAACCTTGTGTATATTATTTATTCATCCACCGTATATTTTTTGAGCTTACTCACATGAGCCCTGCGTTGGTCTAGAAAGGGAACATCAAACAACAAAACAAACAAAAATGCCACATTTATCAAGATTTTAATAACAGAGCTCTGGGAGAAAATTAATAAACAAAAAAGAAAAAATGCATAGTATCTTTTTCCTCAAGTTTCAATACCTCACCCAGGATACACTTTAATTTAGATTGATTGGTTTTGCTTTATTATAAAACAAGAAATTCTTTTTTCATCCATAGATTTATGTTACCTTTGTATTAGCGTTCTCCAGAGAAACAGAACCAATAGGATCTCTCTCTCTCTCTCTCTCTCTCTCTCACACACACACCCACACACCCACACACAGAAGAGTTGATGTTGCATCTTTAATCCAAATGCAGTCAGGAGGCAGAATTCTCTCTTCCTTAGGAACCTTAGTCTATATCTCTATACTCGTGTTTGACCAAATATCTGGGTACTGTGGCCTAGCCAAGTTGACATATAAAATCAACATCATTATTTTTTATGTTAGTAAAATTCTATCCAGGGTTTAAGTATAATTTGTTTTTCATTTATTGTATTTTCAGTAATTTTCTGAAGTTTAAAATTTACTAGGTGCAGATTTGTAAGGTTATAAAATCATGTAGGCTGAAGTGGGTATACTAGTGAAAACTATATAGACATCATATTTTAAAAATATTTCAAAACTAAAATTAAAAAAAATTATGATTTTAAGTACTTATTTAAGCACACTCTGCCTTTTAAAATATGATTTATATATAGTTTCACTAGACACCTATTTCAGAAAATGTGAAGAATTTTATACCTGGCTAAGATGGATATGTTCAATAGACATTTATTCTCAACTATGTAAAGACTTAGGAAATACAGCACTGTGGATGCAATACAGATTTCCTCTTAAAAAGAAGGAGATATATAAATCTAAAATAAAAGTTGAAATTAAAAAAATTAACAATGAAAAGGGAGCTGTTTATCATTAAAGACAAATTATGAAGCAAATAATTTGTTCCTAAAAATACTTTATTCATGGACTGCATTATAAATTATCTTTGTGTTGATGAGAACACTGGATGAAATAACATATTTTAAGAAACAGAAAGTAAATAATAGCCTATGCCCTGACTAATCATATTAAGGCAAAAGTTCCATGCCTATTTTTGACTGTTCAGTTCTCTACCATATGAGATGATTTATCTGATGAGTTTTAAAAATTATTCTTCAAATAGATGAGAACTTCCTTATAGTTAAATTGTTTTATAAGACAAGCTTCTTTGACCATCTGAAATCTAAACTATATTGGAATAAATGCCAACGTTTGTAAAACAAATTTTAGATAACTGCATGAAGTCATAAAACAAGGCTAGGGTAGGAAATAGATAATTCATAAATTATATCTGTTGTTAATCACGTTAGGTGTAATTAAACTCAGTCAATTTCTGAGCTTGTGTTTTTCTTTTCTTGCCCTACACTGAGTTCTTCATTTTGCAAAAAATATAAAAACTCATGGCAATTTCTAGTATTGCAGTTGAATTTTGTATTATCTCCCTGATGGAGCTGCTTATGACAAAGTTAAATTAGATAAAACACTTCCCAACACTTTCTGAACCTAAAGCACAATATGGATCTTTGTGCTGACAGCAAGTATAAGCCCTTTATACACAACAAACATCCTTCTCCATATTGCCTGACAAGAACCAATGAGTAGGGGATGGAGAAGCTATGGAAAAAGCTGGTGAAGATGAAGATCTAGTATTCTAAGATTAAACAACAGGAAAAATCACAACATTAGATTAAAATAAAAAAAATCCAAGCGTTGTCAAAAGAAAAATAATAATACGATTCACAAAAATAAGAGGAGGAGAGAGAATGCTACTTCCTCACCTTTCATAATGCAGAGTCATCAAAGTTCTCTAATGTTGAAATATTCAGGACAAAGAAAAAGCAAGAAATTTTAAATAATTTTTCATAATGTCTTTTCTTAATATTGGAAGGTATTTTTTCTTAGAACTTAGCTTTAAGGGAAAAATTTATCTGAGATCTAGCAACTTTATTTTCATTTCTTTTTTATCCTTAAAAATTAAATTTAATCGTTTTTGTTAATAATAAGATGAATAAGAAGTTGTCATTTTAGTGCAACAATCTGTGTTCCTTCTGTATATACACATAAACATATGTATGGAGTGATGGTTCCTAATTTTAGTGATGTTTATTCTTTTATTTTTATTTTCTTCTTGCTGTTTTTTTCTGAAATTTTTATAATGACCATTATTTTAAGGAAAAAATAATTTATTATTCTAAAAAAAAGAAATTGATAATGAGAGAAATAAAATACTTGATAAATTGACAAAAATTTATTCTGGACTTCCACCAAGATGGCCAAATAGGAATAACTCTGGAATGCAGTTCCCAGCTAGAGTGATGCAGAAGGTGAGCAATCTCTGCATTTCCAAATGAGGTACCAGGTTTATCTCAATGGGACTGGTTGGACAGTGGGTGTAGCCCAAGGAGGGCAAACTGAGGCAGGGTGGGGTGTTGCCTCACCTGGGAAGTACAAGGGGCCAGAGGACCCCCTCCTACCCAAGGGAGACCACTGGGGACTTTTCTGGACACTCCAGCACTCTGGCTCAGATACTGTGATCTTCCCATGGTCTTTACAACCCACAAACCAGGAGATTCCCATTGGTGCCAACAATGCTAGTGCAGTGGGTTTCCAGTACAATACTGGGCAACTGTTTTAGCTGGCACCTGGAATGTCTGTGAGACAGAACCACCAATTCCCCTGAAAAAAAGGGGGCTGAAGGCAGGGAGCCAAGTGATCTGGCTTGGCAGGTCCCACTCCCACAAATACCAGCAAACTGAAGCCCACTGGCTTGAGATTTTTGCAGCCAGCACACCAGTTTGAGCTTGACCTGTGATGGCAGAACTCGGTGCGGGGAGGGGTGTCCATTGTTGTGGAGGCAATACTAACCTTGCCTGTGTAAACAAAATTGCAAGGAAGTTTACATAGCAGCTGGGTGGAGCCTGTGGCCGCTCAGCAATGCCTCTGCAGGCAGACTGTGACTAGACTCCCTTCCTGTTGGGCAGGGCATCTCTGAAAAAAGGCAGCAGCCCAGCAGAGACTTATAAATAAAGCCCCACCTTCCCGGGACAGAGCACCTGGGAAAAGGGGCAGTTATGAGTTCTGCTGCAGCAGACTTAAACGTCCCTGCCCAGCAGCTCTGAAGGGAGAAACAGAGCTCCCAGCATAGCATGTGAGTGGGATAGACTGCTTCCTCAAGGGGAAGACTGCTTCCTCAAGTGGCTTCCTGACCCCCATAGCTCCAAAGAGACATCTCATACAGGAGAGCTCTGGCTCACACCTGGCAGGTACCCCTCTGAGATGAAGCTACCAGAGGAAGGAAGAGGCAGCAATCCTTGCTGTCCTGCAGCCCTCACTGGTGATTCCCAGGCAAACAGCATCTGGAGTGGACCTCCAGCAGTCCTGCAGCAGAGGGGTCTGACTGTTAGAAGGAAAACTAAAAAACAGAAAGAAATAGCTTCAACATCAAAGGAAGGATGTCCTCTCAGAGACCCCATTTGAAAGTCACCAACTTCAAAGACCAAAGGTAGATAAATCCGCTAATATGGGAAGAAACCAGTGCAAAAAGGCTGAAATCACCAAACACCAGAATGCTTCTCCTTCTCCAAGGGATCACAACTCCTCACCAGCAAGGGAACAAAAGTGGATGGAGAATGAGTTTGATGAATTGACAGAAGCTGGCTTCAAAAGATGGGTAATAACAAACTTCTCTGTGCTAAAGAAACATGTTCTAACCCAATGCAAAGAAACAAAAAACCTTGAAAAAAGGTTGGACAAAATGCTAACTAGAATAACCAGCTTAGAGAAGAACATAAACAACTTGATGGAGTTGAAAAACACAACATGAGAACTTCTCAAATCATATACAAGTTTCGATAGCCAAATCCATCAAGCAGAAGAAAGGATATCAGAGAATGAAGATAAACTGAATGCAATACAATGAGAAGGCAAGATTAGAGAAAAAAGAGTGAAAAGAAATGAACAAAGCCTCTAAGCAATATGGGATTATGTGAAAAGACCTAACCTACTCTTGACTGGTGTACCTGAATGTGGTGAGGAGAATGAAACAAACCTGGAAAACTTTTCAGGATATTATCCAGGAGAACTTCCCCAACCTAGCAAGGTAGGCCAACTTTCAAATCTAGGAAATACAGAGAACACCACAAAGATATTCCTCGAGAAGAGCAATCCCAAGGCACATAATCGTCAGATTCACCAGGGTTGAAATGAAGGAAAAAATGCTAAGGGCAACCAGAGAGAAAAGTCGGGTTACCCTAAAAGGGAAGCCTATCAGATTCACAATGGATCTTTCAGCAGAAACCCTATAATCCAGAAAAGAGTGGGGGCCAATATTCAACATCCTTAAAGAAAAGAACTTGCAACCTAGAATTTCATATCCAGCCAAACTAAGCTGCATAAGTGAAGGAGAAATAAAATCCTTTATGGACAAGAAATTGCTGACGGATTTCATCACCACCTGGTCTGCTTTACAAGAGCTCCTGGAAGAAGCACTAAACATGGAAAGGAACAACCAATAACAACCACTGCAAAAATGTACCAAATGGTAAAGAGCATCAACACAATGAAGAAATTGCATCAACTAAAGGGCAAAACAAGCACCTGGTATCAAAATGGCAGGATCAAATTCACACATAACAATATCAACCTTAAATGTAAATAGGCTAAATGCCCCAATCAAAAGACACAGACTGGCAAATTGGATAAAAAGTCAAGACCCATTGGTGTACTATATTCAGGAGACTCATCTCACATGTGAAGACATATAGACTGAAAATAAAGGGATGGAGAAAGATTTACCAAGCAAATGGAGAGCAAAAAAATATCAGGAGTTGCAGTCCTAGTCTCCAAAATAGACTTTCAACCAACAAAGATCAAAAGAGACAAAGAAGGGCATTACATAATGGTAAAGGGATCAATGCAACAAGAAGAGCTAATGATCCTAAATATATACGTACCCAATACAGGAGCACCTAGAGACATAAAGCAAGTTCTTAATGACCTATAAAGAGACTTAGACTCCCACACAACACAGTGGGAGACTTCAAAACTTCACTGTCAATATTAGACAGATCAATGAGAGAAAATTAACAAGGAATCCAGGAATTGAACTCAGATCTAGACCAAGTGGACCTAATAGACATCTACAAACCTCTTCAACCCAAAACCAGAGTATATATTCTTCCCAGGATCACATTTCACTTACTCTAAAATTGACCACATAATTGGAAGTAAATCACTCATCAGCAAATCCAAAAGAATAGAAATCATAACAGTCTCTCAGACCACAGTGCAATCATTAGAGCCCAGGATTAAGAAACTCACTCAAAACTGCACAACTACATGGAAACTGAACAACCTGCTCCTGAATGACAACTGGATAAGTAACAAATTGAAGGCAGAAGTAAAGATAGTCTTCAAAACCAATGAGAATGAAGATACAACATACCAGAATCTCTGGAACACATTTAAAGCAGAGTCTAGAAGGATGCCCACATGAAAAGCAAGGAAAGATCTAAAATTGACACATTTTCACCACAATTAAAAGAACTAGAGGAGCAAGACCAAAGAAATTCAAAAGCTAGCAGAAGGCAAGAAATAACTAAGATCAGAGCAGAATTGAAGGAGATAGAGACACAAAAACGCTTCAAAAAATCAATGAATCCAGATCTGGTTTTTCGAAAAGATCAACAAAATGGACAGACCACTAGCCAGACTAACAGAAAAGAAAATAGACAGGAATTGAATAGATACAATAAAAAATGATAAAGGGGATATCACCACCAATTCCACAGGAATACAGACTACCATCACAGATTACTACAAACAACTCTATGCACATAAACCAGTAAATCTGGAAGAAAAGGATAAATTTGTGGACGCTTACGCCTACCCAAGACTAAACCAGGAAGAAATTGAATCCCTGAATAGACCAATACCAAGGTCTGAAATACAGGCAGCAGTTAATAGCCTACCAACCAAAAAAAGTCATGATCCAGATGGGTTCACAGCTGAATTCTACCTGATGTAAAAAGCAGAGCTGGTACCATTGCTTCTGAAACTACTCCAAACAATACAAAAAGAGGAAATCCTCCCTAACTCATTTTATGAGACCAACATCATCCTGATGCCAAAACCTGGCAGAGACACAACTCAAAAAGAAAATTTCAGGCCAATATCCATGATGAACATTGATGCAAAAATCTTCAATAAAATACTGGCAAACCAAATGCAACAGCACATCAAAAAGCTTATCCACCACAATCAAGTCGGCTTCATCCCAGGGATGCAAAGCTGGTTTAAAACACACAAATCTATAAACGTAGCACATCACATAAACAGAACCAAAGATAAAAGCCACATAATTATCTCAATAGATGCAGAGAAAACCTTCAACAAAATTCAACAGCCCTTTTATGCTAAAAACTCAAGAAACTAGGTATTGATGGAATGTATCTCAAAATAATAAAAGCTATTTATGACAAACCCACAGCCAATATCATACTGAATGGGCAAAAACTGAGAGCATTCCTTTTGAAAACTGACACTAGACAAGGGTGCCCTCACTTACCACTCCTATTCAACTTAGTATTGGAAGTTCTAGCCAGAGCAATCAGGCAAGAAAAAGAAATAAAGGGTATTCAATGAGGAAAAGAGGAAGTCAAATTGTTTCTATTTGAAGATGACATGGTATATTTAGAAGACCCCATTGTCTCAGCCCCAAATTTCCTTAAGCTGATAAGCAACTTCAGCAGTCTCAGGATACAAATCAATGTGCAAAAATCACAAGCATTCCTATACACCAATAATAGACAAACAGAGAGCCAAATTATTCACAATTGCTACAAAGAGAATAAAATACCTAGGAATACAACTAACAAAGGACGTGAAGGATCTCTTCAAGGAGAATTACAAATCACTGCTCAAGGAAATAAGAGAAGACATAAACAGATGGAAAAATATTTCATGCTCATGATTAGGAAGAATCAATATCATGAAAATGGCCATACTGTCCAAAGTAATTTATAGATTCAATGCTATCCCCATCAATCTAACATTTACTTTCTTTACAGACTGGAAAAAAACACTTTAAACTTCATATGGACCAAAAAAAGAGTGTGCATAGCCAAGACAATCCTAAGCAAAAAGAACAAAGCTAGAGGCATCACATTACCTGACTTCAAACTATACTACAAGGCTACAGTAATTAAAACAGCATGGTACTGGCACCAAAACAGAGATACAGACCAATAGAACAGAACAGATGCCTTGGAAGTAACACCATACATCTACAACCATCTGATTGTTGACAAACCTGACAAAAACAGGTAATGGGGAAAGGATTCCCTGTTTAATAAATGGTGTTGGGAAAACTGACTAGCCATGTACAGAAAGCTGAAACTGGACCCCTTCCTTACACCTTATGTGAAAATTAACTTCAGATGAATTAAAGATTTAAACGTAAGACCTAACACCATAAAAACTCTAGAAGAAAACCTAGGCAATACCATTGAGGACATAGGCATAGGCAAAGACTTCGTGACTAAAACACCAAAAACAATGGCAACAAAAGCCAAAATAGACAAATGGGATCTAATTAAACTTAAGAGCTTCTGCACAGCAAAAGAAACTATCATTAGAGTGAATCAGCAATCAACAGAATGGGAAAGAATTTTTGCAAACTACCCATCTGACAAAGGGCTAATATCCAGAATCTACAAAGAACTAAAACTAATTTACAAGAGAAAAACAAACAACCCCATCAAAAAGTGGGCAAAGGATATGAACAGACACTTTTCAAAAGAAGACATATATGAGGCCAACAAACATATGAAAAACTGCTCATCAACACTGGTCATTATAGAAATGCAAATCAAAACCACATTGAGATACCATCTCATGCCAGTTAGAATGATCATTTAAAAATCTGGAGACAACAGATGCTGGGAGAGGATGTGGAGAAACAGGAACACTTTTATACTGTTGGTGGGAGTGTAAATTAGTTCAACCATTATGGAAGACAGTGTGGCAATTCCTCAAGGATCAGGAAATAGAAATACCATTAGACCCAGCAATCCCATTACTAGGTATATACTCACAGGATTATAAATCATTCTATTATAAAGACAGATGCACACATATGTTTA